>JAWPHD010008246.1:0-117596 GCA_037043455.1 Cyrtodaria siliqua
ATTGACGAAAGTTAAATAACCATACCAATATCAGAAGTTTTCAATCTCAGTCAGAAGTCAATTTTAAACTGAAAACTGAAAACTTTGAACATATCAATCTTTGACTTTCTTTTCTTCATATTTCTTTATCAAATTTGTTTGTGGATTGCACCAATATCCAAAGTTAAAGGTCACTGTCTGTGTTCAGAAGCAAAGGTTTAACCAATGAATCTTGCTGTCCATGACTTCTTGTTTAGATGGGAAGTAGACTAAATAATGTTTAAAATAATATAACTGAATTCTGTAAACATGGCAAAACTAACATGAGATTACATTTACAGAAGTCAATCACAGAATCAGCAAAATAGGACACAGAAAAACAGCCATGATCAAAATGTAAAAAAGAAAATAAAGTAGAATTATCAACAATAAAAAAAATAAAATACAATTCTTATCATTTTGCAGAATCAGAGTCCAAAGATGATGTCGTACCCATGTTCCTGCGAAAACCTGAGACACAAATTGCTGATGAGCATGACTCGGTCATTATCGAGTGTGATGTTATTGGTTCCCCGCAACCAATCATCACCTGGCATCATGATAGGTCAGAGGTCACAGAAGATGGGCGTCACAAGATGTCATATGATGGACGGGTCGCAAGACTGATCATCAAGAACGTCGGGATGAAGGATGGGGGGAAACTGGAATGTGTCGCTGAAAATTCTTCAGGACGGGTGTCCACAGATTGCTTACTTATAGTTAAAGGTAACTGTGTCTGCAGACTGCCTTGTTGGTTGAGATTAATTAGGGAATATGAACTTGTTCATTTTGAATTTCTTGACTTAAAAATATAACTTTCAACTAAACTTGAAACTAAGAGATAATTGATAGTGTTTTTATATACTGTAAACACTCCTACTGTAGCTGTACATACAATCAACTGTAAACAATCCTGCCTTAAAATAGCTATCCCGCCACCATGTGCCTTAAAGTAGCTATCCTGCCAGCACCTGCCTTAAAGTAGCTGTCCCACCACCACCTGCCTTAAAGTAGCTGTCCCACCACCACCTGCCTTAAAGAAGCTATCCCGCTACCACCTGCCTTAAAGTAGCTATCCCGCTACCACCTGCCTTAAAGTAGCTATCCCGCTACCACCTGCCTTAAAATAGCTATCCCGCTACCACCTGCCTTAAAGTAGCTATCCCGCTACCACCTGCCTTAAAGTAGCTATCCCGCTACCACCTGCCTTAAAGTAGCTATCCCGCTACCACCTGCCTTAAAGTAGCTGTCCCACCACCACCTGCCTTAAAGAAGCTATCCCGCTACCACCTGCCTTAAAGTAGCTATCCCGCTACCACCTGCCTTAAAGTAGCTATCCTGCCACCACCTGCCTTAAAGTAGCTATCCCGTCACCACCTGCCTTAAAGTAGCTATCCAGCCACCACCTGCCTTAACCACCACATGCTTTAAAGTAGCTATCCAGCCACCACCTGCCTTAAAGTAGCTATCCCACCACCACCTGCCTTAAAGTAGCTATCCAACCACCACCTACTTTAAAGTAGCTATCCCGCCACCACCTGCTTTAAAGTATCTATCCTGCCACCACCTGCCTTAAAGTAGCTATCCCACCACCACCTGCCTTAAAGTAGCTATCCAGCCACCACCTGCCTTAACATAGCTATCCTGCCACCACCTGCCTTAAAGCAGCTATCCAGCCACCACCTGCTTTAAAGTAGCTATCCCGTCACCACCTGCCTTTAAGTATCTATCCTGCCACCACCTGCCTTAAAGTAGCTATCCCAACACCACCTGCCTTAAAGTAGCTATCCAGCCACCACCTGCCTTAACATAGCTATCCTGCCACCACCTGCCTTAAAGTATCTATCCTACCACCACCTGCCTTAAAGTAGCTATCCCACCACCACCTGCCTTAAAGTAGCTATCCAGCCTACACCTGCCTTAACATAGCTATCCTGCCACCACCTGCCTTAAAGTAGCTATTCAGCCACCACCTGCCTTAAATTGGCTATCCCACCAGCACCTGTCTTAAAGTAGCTATCCCACCACCACCTGCCTTAATGTAGCTATCCCACCAACCACAGCCAAATTTTGCAAAATATTTGCACCATTTCTAACCTACTGATGATGAGGTATATACATACATATTTTGAGAATCCAACCTCTTGACACAATATAAGCAGCTTTAACCAGCCAGGCCAAACCCAAAAACTGGAGCGTTTAATTAGGACAAACTCCCATTTCATTTTTCGCATATTCAATCTTGGGCATTTTTAGAACCCATGAAAAAAGTCCTGTACTTTCAATCGGCACATATACATTATTTTTGACCTGAACCCCTGGATAGAGTTTTGATAAATGGTGTAGTGTAATTATGCCTTTATTTGGTGGGTTAGTTTTTTTAAGAGACAGACCCCTTTCAATTCATAATTTTATAGGACCACCGGTGATAGCATACCAATTTTCATCTTCCCTTTAGCGGTCTCATGGTACAGGTTTGACTGCAAGTCTAATTTTTGCTGACAGCATACCTCAATTATAAAATATACTAACAATTAAAATTTAAATCATAAAAAAAGAAGTACATTAATGCAATTTGATCCAGGTATGTACTTTCTGTTTAAGGTTGAGTGTGCTAAAATATCAGTGTTCACAGGAATTCAGAAATCTTTATATGTAGTTGGCACTCAGTAGGATTAAAGAACTGCATCAGAATAAAGCGTCACAATTGTCTTACAAATATCGTGATTGTTTAATAGGTAACATGCTTGTCTAGAATGCAAGGAATCCCTGATTTTTTTACCAGTCTAGGCATGCTGACTTAGAGTGATGACGTATCAGAATCCTTCTTAGACACCATATCTGTACATCGCACATCTTTTTTATAAATTAATTCCAGGTGAAAACAAATCGCTGTCTTATTATATAAACAATTTATTTTCATTTGTTTAGCTGTGAAAAACCCACCAGTCGTTACTCGCCCCTTGTTAGACTCCACTATGATTTCTGGGAAGGTGGCCATCTTGGAATGTCACATAGAGGGTGACCCAACCCCAGAGATTGCCTGGCGAAAAAACGGCCGTATTATCGGTCAGATGTTTGACTTCAAGCAGACGTACAGTGATGGTATTGCCAGACTGGAAATTAAGGGAGTTTGTCCACAAGATTCGGGTTGTTATGAGTGTGTTGGTACAAATGCATCAGGGGAAGTAACTACCTCGTGTAAACTCACTGTTCAAGGTAAGTTGTCCTAATGCATCAGGGGAAGTAACTACCTCGTGTAAACTCACCGTTCAAGGTAAGTTGGTACAAATGCATCAGGGGAAGTAACTACCTCGTGTAAACTCACCGTTCAAGGTAAGTTGGTACAAATGCATCAGGGGAAGTAACTACCTCATGTAAACTCACCGTTCAAGGTAAGTTGTCTTTGAGTGTGTTGGTACAAATGCATCAGGGGAAGTAACTACCTCGTGTAAACTCACCGTTCAAGGTAAGTTGTCTTTGAGTGTGTTGGTACAAATGCATCAGGGGAAGTAACTACCTCGTGTAAACTCACCGTTCAAGGTAAGTTGGCTTTGAGTGTGTTGGTACAAATGCATCAGGGGAAGTAACTACCTCGTGTAAACTCACTGTTCAAGGTAAGTTGTCCTAATGCATCAGGGGAAGTAACTACCTCGTGTAAACTCACCGTTCAAGGTAAGTTGTCCTAATGCATCAGGGGAAGTAACTACCTCGTGTAAACTCACTGTTCAAGGTAAGTTGTCCTAAACAATCCGCTGTGTTCAAGGTTTACAGTGTAGTTCTATGAAACGAATTTAAGACTTCATTTTAGAAGTTCCCCAGCTAGTACAACTAATTCTACACAGGACCCTATTAACAAAACAACATACACATGTTAACCATAAGAACTATTCCATTAAAACATACCCGGGACCTCATTATAAGAAGGCAATTTAATAAACATCTATGTATGAACCCTATTTTCCGAAATTTGGTTCTATCTGTGGGTTGGTGTTCAATTCCAAAAGTGCCTTCCTGGGGTCCCATCCTTCCTGGGGTCCCATGGGTCCCATCCCTCCTGGGCTCCCATCCTTCCTGGGGTCCCATGTATGTTTTAATGGAATAGCCCTAAGGAAATGTTAAACTACATTATAAAACAATCACTTAATTTCAATTATAAATAGCTCATAAAATAGTTATTTGTATAATACATCATATAACACCACAGATAACGTCGAGCAGTGCACAAGTTTTAATCTGTCAATCAAGCGGAGCTTTGAGAAAATTGAAGTAAAACAGGTATTTACACCCGTAAGAAAAGCACATCAAATTCCACAATCAACTCGACTAAACTATAGTGGAGCCAATGATGAATGTTTGTGGGCACTTGATCCATGGATAATAGAGGACGGAGCTAGTAAATTAAGATCGGAACTATAAAAAAAATCAATACTGATACTATTGTAAAAAAACATTTAAAAAATGTATTTTAGTACATCATTTTGAAACAATTCTGAGATTTTTTGGCTTATTTCTCAGAAAAGTTAGAAATGCTTTTGCAAAATTCTAAAATTGTCATTCCTCTTTTTCTCATGTTTTTCTCAAAAATGTACTGGTGGTGTTAGATTATGATACACTTTTCTAATAGTGTATCTGTCTAGTGGTAAAGACTAATTTCATAATTTTGTTTCTTTCAGATAAAAATGAAAAGCTTGATTCCAAGGTTATAGTAGAACCCAAGGTCATAGAACAACCCAAGGTTTCAGAAGCACCAGAAATCTCAGTGCAAACAGAAAAAGTTCAGACAGCTACAGTGAAAAAGTTTCCGACAAGGTTTGTGCCAAAAGTAGAGGATGACCAGATCCATGCCTCGAAGTCGCAGGCATCAAAAGTCATGCTTGTTCGAAATGCCAGCTTGCGCAATCTGAAACATGAAAGTCGCGAAATACCTCTTAAACGCACAGGCAGTTTGCAATCGATAGCAAAAGAGCTGGATAAAAAATTGGAGTCAGTTATTAAACCTGTTGAGGATATTAAGACATCTAAACTTGACAATGAAGATGTGAAAAGGGGAAAAGAAACTTCGGTACAATCAAGTGTGAAAGGTGTTGAAATGAACCTTGAAAAGGATGAAAAAGTGCTACAAAAATATGTTAACAGTGACATAGTCAAATATAATATTAAGACTGATTCGCCAGAAAATTCTTCTCCAATTCATGATGAGCTTGGTTTTAAGTTAGACCTTAACAAAAACTACACTACAGACATGAATTCAAACATAGCAAAAGCTTCTTCCCTTGAAGAAGTTAACAGACTCGATGATAAAAGTGAAGTGATAGACGCAACAAGCCAAAAAGCAAAGTGTTCAGATACGAAGGAAGAAAAAGAAATTAAGGACATTAAACGTGTTACAAGGTTTAAGGTTGGAGGTGAAATACGCAGGACTCAGAGTGTACGAACACCTGGTAGTGAAAAACCAGAATGGTTACAAGTGAAATTACGCAGAGTTGGAGGCAATAAAACACCTGTACCTGAAAAAGAAAAACAACCAGTCAAACAGATTTCTGATATTAGTTCAAAACCAGCAGATCAGGAAACGCCAATAAGTGTTCATAAAGAAGTCACTGTTGCTCGCAGTGAGAGTGCAAGAAGTCTTGACAGGAATTCATCTCCTGGTGAGAGTGCGAGAAGTCTGGACAGGACTTCATCTCCTGCTCTTAAAGACTCCACAAATTCACCGTTCAATTTGTCAAATAGAAATTCCGCTAAACTCACGCCAGTGTCGGAAAGAGCAAAGATCTTCCAAATGAATGAGGCCAGTTCTCAATCGGGCAAGGCAAGCCCGACTGATATCATTAGCAAGGCAATAAAAATAAGTCGCACAGAGAGTATGAGAGCACCTGTAGGACACAGATCTTTGGGTGTTCAGAGAAGTCACAGTTTCAAGATGGCTGCACCATCTAGTCAAGGGGATGTCACTCTGGAGTTGTCCCCTCAAGAATCTCAAGTAAGTTACTGATCTTTATTATTGAACTTGCAGTTTATTACAATTGACAGAGTGTGATGAGTCAATCAAGTATGGCACATACTCTGTTAATATAACATAGAATTTTGCATGAACATGCTATATTTAGAATTTAATTAACATTGTTGAAGTGATACGGGAAATAATTCCCGAGTGAGAAAGATTCTTGCGATATAGAAACGAGTGTTTTTCGCACGAGTTTCTATATCGCAAGAATATTTCTCACGAGTGAATTATTGTCCGTATCACGACAAAAAAAAGTTAATTAAACTATATAATATATATTCTGTGATGAATTTCTTTCCAGTCGTCTTTTGACACAAGTATTCCTTCTTCTGTCACTCCTTTGGCGACAGCGCGGAGTAAAATTATGACGTCAATTCATGACGTCTATCGTTTAGTTCATAACATTTGGCTACTGTGCTATCTTGCGCACTAGGCGAGATAGCACAGTATATGTTATAGATTTTCTCAAACTGGGAAATTTCTATAATTCATCACAGAATATATAATATACACGCATACGATAGTTTACACATATAGGATATATAACATAGAATATTCTGCATGTACATGCTATATACAAGCATACGTATGGTTTACACATATAGGATATATAACATAGAATATTCTGCATGTACATGCTATATACAAGCATACGTATAGTTTACACATATAGGATATATAACAAGAGAATATTCTGTGTGTACATGCCATATACACGCATACGTATAGTTTACACATAGGATTCACATAGTTACAGGCTGTTATATATCTGCACATGCATAAATCGCATGTAGGATACATGTATAACGTATTAAATTAAATAATGTCTGATTTAAAAGTAAAATCATGTATTTTTGGTCTCAAATAAAGGCCCCCCCCCCTTTCTTAAAAATGTTACACCCCCGGGGGTAGTTTATTAGGGATTATACGGTACATCAGTTAATACATATAAATATCAAGCACATATCCAAAACAAGGTAGAGTTCTCTAACATCTGTATAGAAAAAGGTACAAGGTAATATTCACCAAGTGGAGTTCTCTAACATCTGTATAGAAAAAGGTACAAGGTAATATTCACCAAGTGGAGTTCTCTAACATCTGTATAGAAAACGGTACAAGGTAATATTCACCAAGTGGAGTTCTCTAACATCTGTATAGAAAAAGGTACAAGGTAATATTCACCAAGTGGAGTTCTCTAACATCTGTATAGAAAAAGGTACAAGGTAATATTCACCAAGTGGAGTTCTCTAACATCTGTATAGAAAACAGTACAAGGTAATATTCACCAAGTGGAGTTCTCTAACATCTGTATAGAAAAAGGTACAAGGTAATATTCACCCAGTGGAGTTCTCTAACATCTGTATAGAAAAAGGTACCAAAAACCTACTTGAAGCTGCTGATCACTTGGAACTTGGGCTATGTTATACTATATATACTATTAATGTTCACTGTCATTTCCTGGCAGGTATGCAGCACCAACCATTCAATTACCTAAGTGGAGTCTGGAATTTTGCCTTGGGTTGTTATGTTTTCAAAAAAAAAGATTGTCATAACTGTTTACCTCAACATTTTGTTTTCCTAAATGCGCCTTACAAAATGGAGTAGGATTGATGTGTTTTTTTTTGCATATTAACTTTAAGCGAGATTAATAATATATTTTAAATTTGGAGATAGTTTCATAACAATCCTCAGACCCCACCCCAGAATATAAAAATGATTGATGCCTAGCACATTGTAGCTCATTTGGCTTGCATCCTGGCATGATGACACATTTTCTGGGGGAAAAAGTGGAATGCTGATGATGGCAAGATATGTTCCACATAAATTCTTGCTGGAGCGGCAGAATTGTTGGTCAGTTTTTTAGCATAATTTAATAGCTAGGCATTAAATACTATAATAATATTGTTTATTTTTAAAAATGTATGCGTCCTATTTCACCGTATATGAAATTATTTTGCGTGGATATTTTCACTACCAAAACCTTTTTACAAAACATTAAGTGTGTTCTTTCTAGGTTTTATCCTTTACCAAAACCACAGACCTAATAACAAATAGATTGGACACTATGAAAATTGTGTAAATTTTAAGTGGCACAGTTCGAAAATTTCACAAAATATTCCCCAACTTTAAACACACATATCGTGAAGAGTTTTATAGATACAAGTTTCATTCAAGCCAAATACCATCACAAATTTAATTTTCTTCCCAATGATAATATTTTGTTTTCTCTTACATTGAGAGCAAAAAAGAAGTTTGATGGAAACTTTGACTATGTCAAAACATTGTTTTTTAAGAGAAAAGCGAAAAATTACATTTTAAACTTTAAACATTTTTTTATACACTTTCTTATTTTGAAAATGAACATAAATTATTATAATACCATTTTGCTATTCACTATGAATCTTTTGGATGTATTCTCATCAAAATCAGTGAATAATTGAGAGAGAAGATAGAAGGAAAAGTTAAGGTGCCACATGCTATTTTGGTTACTTCATTGGTTAAGATAGGAAGTTTCCTATCTGTTTATTTATATATCTGTGCTAAAACCCATACTTCAGATGAGTAGTTGAAAATAGGTGTTATAAGCGTGGGTGTTATTTAAGAGTTACTGACTGCAGTTTATTTCAATGTTGTGTAATGCATAGTATTGCAAAATAGATACCAGATCATAATACTTGTGAGAACTTACTGGATTTCCAAATTCCTGGATTTTTTAAATTCTATCTCATAATTGAGGCATGTTTCATAAATACTTTCATCTGTTCTCTGCTGTTAATGTGTCTCAAAGTGTGATGAAATGAAAATGTAAGGAATTCATGTGCAAATGGGGGGTCTACATTTTTATGTTGTTTTAATGGCTGTTGATGAAGATTAATTAATTAATAGATATATAATGTCCAACGAGGTGTTACAGGCCTTGTTATAAATTATTTTGACATGTTAGATGAGACAATTCATGGTATATGGGTTTCACTGCTGGCTGGTCCACCTACTTAAAGAGGGTACACCGGGCTTGTTGTAGAAGAATCATATATTTTGAAAATGTTCCAATTCATGATAAAAAACTCAATCAAAATATGCCCTGTGTTGTTAGGTCGAACATTTGAATTAACCGCAGATTTTGAGTGGAATCTGGTCTAAACTGCTTAAATAACTCTGGTGTGTAACATGGGATAGGACATATTACTGTACAAAATTAATTTTCTTGTAAATAAGAGGTCATTTTTAAGTGCACTCATTACGTTGAGGCCAATTAGAATAGAGCATATCATTATTTGTCAGTTTTAGCAGATTCGTATCCCACTAGGAGCTCAACTTGTAAGTGAGAAAGTGTCGATTCTTACGGACTGCGAGAGGTATACAGTACTGGTTCTACCTACGAAAAATGGGGTGGTCTGCCACTACCACAATAAAATCGACCATGTAAAATACAATTCAAACAAACAAAACAAATCAATTTTAAGTTGGACCTGCAGAACCCAAAGAAAATTGCTGATGTATCCCCTATAACTTAGAAGGTACAAAGAAAAGCAACTACATGTCCTAGTCCATGCATGATGCATGTTATCTGATAGTTCGGGGTGTAACACCATCCCCACTGGCATCCAGAATACTCCATAAATAGGACCCACATCGGACATACTATAAAACTCTTATTTGGTCAAGCATGCATCTGGCATAGGAAAAAACACGTGCACATTCGACCACCAGCATACTGCACGCCACTAACCAGCATACTGCATGCCAGTAACCAGCATACTGCACACCAGTAACCAGCATACTGCACGCCAGTAACCAGCATACTGCACGTCAGTAACCAGCATACTGCACACCAGTAACGGCATTTAGAATACTCTAAAATAAAATGGCCTGAATCTGGCGTACCATAAGTGGGTGTTACACCCTCCAATAGTATGATGTTGTTTGATGTGCTGTTTTGCATACAGAACTCGGGTATTGGAACACTTAGTGAAGTGTTAACATCTATTACTGAACAAACACTTACCATATAAAAAAGCAACGCCCTGCAATAATTAATCAGAAGATATTAATAGAAGAGTCTATATAATAGTGTTACCATACACTAAACCAAATTGTTAAGTACCTACCTAAGAATATGTCAGTAATATTCTCATTGTTTTTCTGTATTTTGAGCTTGATAAGAGATATGGTTAAACTGCAAAATAATGAGTGTAAATTGTCTGCTCTGATTGCATGAACATATTTTAAAACTTTTAAGTCTATGTGTTTTCTTAGAAATAAGTTATAACACTTATACAACTGGGTATATAGGGGGTCCCAAAGGGGTTTTGCGTGAAAACGTGATCGGGGTGTTTTTAAACATGACACGTGAAACAAACAATATTTTTGCGTGATTGCGTGAAAATTATATCAGCGTGATCCGTGATTTTGGTCTTGGTAAAACGTGATCGTGTGATATGGTGACGTGAAACGTGAATTTTTAGTCCTTTTCAGTCTTTTTAGTGTCCCTCCTCCTCCCCCGAGCCTCCCCCGAGAGCTGAACTTTCGTACTTGCGCGAACATCTGGCACGGGGAATCCCCGGGTTTTTTTTTTTTTTTTTTTTTTTGTTGTTGCAACCCACACATAGTACTAGAGAAGCTCGAGCCTATAGCGCTTCACGTCTGCTCATCCACATTTAACGTGAAATGTGAAAGTTCTGCTATTTTCACGTGAAGATGTGATCCTTGTTTTTATTTTACGTGATCACGTGAACACACCCCACTTTGGGACCCTCTGTATAGGATTTTATTAAGTACTTCGAATTAGTGAAGCTTTCGATGTTCCTAATTCTAAAATATGCCAGTTAAAATTATTTTGACATCATGTTTTACTAGCATTACCACTACAAATGGGTTTGCAAAATAATTTTTCGAAATATTTAATGTTAACGCTGAATTACAGTTACTTGAATTTCAAACAATATTCAATTTAAAGGGAGGTAATTTAAGATTATCCATATTTCATTTTTTTATAGACGAAAAATCTGCAATAAATGGGTCAAGTTTTTCTATTTTTTTCTATTATTTCATACCAATTTTAAGAATTGTATATCTTTAAGCGATCTTTGACTCATGTTATGTGTTTTATCAGCACATTTCATGTTTTCATATAAAGGGAGGGTAACTCGCAAAAGATGTAACAATTTAAACAAAAAATAAATGTTTTACAAACTATGGGTCAAAACAAAATACTTATCATATATCTATTCTAAAATATATTTAAAATAAAAAAATTATTTAAGATACAAAAGTTGATACTTAGCAGTTTTGTTCAGTGTAGTTTAAACTTTTATCATTCTTTATTGTTCTCTCACTTCATCGTTGACATTTTTGTAATCAAACACTTAAAGGTCAAAAGTAACCTCTAATTAACGAGGACTTAATGGGCATAACTGGCTCTCAATTTGACACAGACAGACAGGAAGGCCAACAACCCCCACAATATCACCTTCCTATTTACCTGAGTTGTTTAGATATAATTGATCATATAATGAAAAATACATATGTCGCCATGGAAACGCATTCCTTACGCTTTACTTACTGAAATACGGAATCTATCGGTGTTATTGTTTTTGCCTCCTATCGCTGCATCAGGGACATATTTTCTTGAATTGCTTGCTTTACTGCAATGGGGTATGAACAGGTACAAGGTTTTGCAGCATTATTTAAAAATTGCTGCCAAGAAAATAATTTGGTTGGTTTATTATTGTTTTAAAACTTTGTCAGAAGTGCAGTTGTTATGTATAATTATGTAGTCTGGAAAATAATGTGTACCATAACCTCCATTTAAACACTCCTGGGGGCAATGCAAAGCGTTTATATAAGGCCATTTTAAGAAGAAATTGGGTATAAACATTGGGTGGGGTGGGTTGGGGTGTGCATTTATATGGGGCCAAGTGGTGAGTGTTTAAGCGGGGGTGTTCGGCATTGTAAATTGTCCCATTTAGAATACAACCTGTTATACAAGGTAGGATTGATTGAATTTAAATATCTCCAAAGATGCACTTGTCACACTAGTCGGCCTTTTGTTTGTCTTTTCAATGTTTTAATTGCTAATCATATCTGATGTTTAAAAAGCCATTTCTTCAAAATTAAAATTTCAATTGTTTACCCTGAAATAGATTTGGTCATGTAAAGTCAGGGATTACTTAAAAAGTCTATATAAAAGTCTATATAAATGTCTATATAAAAGTGTATATAAATTATAAATCAAACTTAAAACTTGTTAATCATTAATCACAGTTAACCTTACATCACACTGTAATCAAATCAAACAGGTTTTTCCTTTTAAAAACCAGGATTTTTCTTTTAAAAACGTATCAATGTACAATCACCATATCCTATCAATGTTGATGCTATGGGTAGATAATGCTCATGCTTGTTTGGTCCCTTGTTATTTTAAGGAGATCATCTGATAAAAGTGAAATGCAACAAATGTTGTTTACAGTTTCCATGGTAACCAGAATGATAGTGGTGATGATGCCTGATGTTTATTGTAATCAGGTTTGATTTGATCCTTCTCTTGATTTCCCTCTGATTTCTGGTCTGTTTGATCTTGGATGGTTTAGTGTAGCCACTTAGGAAACAATGTACATTCTTGTTTGAGTGACATAACATATGACAAGAAGAACAAAACTTGTTGGAACCACTATCTGAAGCAAAACAATTAGTCATGAATTGCCTATAACAAGAAAAACAATTAGTAGTGAATTGTCTATAACAAGCAACACAATTAGTAATGGAATTGCCTGTAACAAGCAACACAATTAGTAATGAATTGCCTATAACAAGAAAAGCAATTAGTAATAAATTGCCTATAACAAGCAACACAATTAGTCATTAATTTCCTATAACAAGAAAAACAATTAGTCATTAATTGCCTATAACAAGAAAAACAATTAGTCATGGATCGTCTATAACAAGCAACACAATTAGTAATGAATTGCCTATAACAAGAAAAACAATTAGTAACAATTTGCTTATAACAAGAAAAACAATTAGTAATAAATTGCCTATAGCAAGAAAAACAATTAGTAAAACCTACCAGTCTTGTCTTATTTCACTGGGATCTTCTTTAAAAACTGATAATTGTTTAAAACAAAAATTTGCTATATTTGAGAATTTATTTAATAATGAACTATTAAAACTTCTATTCTTTTATTGGGACATCTCTTTAAATTGTATAAAGAAAGGGGGGGAAATAGTTTTGACCCTGAATGTTGAAAGTAATGTACTGTAGTACTGGCAAAATATAAAATATTGTTTCATCATGGGCTGCCTGGCCTAATGGGCTTATCAATAATGGATGTGCATAATCTGACAGGGAATGTGGTATCAGTTTGATAAAATTGTCTAATCTAACTGATAGTTTAATGGTCATATTGGTCAGTAATGCATTAATTTGTATTTATCTCCTCTAATTAACTTGACCTTAGTAGCAGTGAACTGTTTCAGAATTAAATTGTAAACTGGCCCTATCTAGAATAATAGTTTCAGCTTTTTGTCCTGGAAACTGAGCTTTCTCTATGAGCTTTCAGTTTTCTATAATATTCTGCAACCTCAATTTTAGAACTTTCTGCCATCAGTGATTTTTTGAAGCAGGAGTACGTTTGGTTACGGTGGAACTTGTTTCTGCTGTTTACCCTTTTTATTGCATCTAAAACATTTTTTGCATTTTAAGGAGGCTCACAAAAAAGTCATGTACACCTTCATTGAATAGTGAGAAGATTCAGAAATACATTTACTGCCAGTGAGCAAGTCATTCCAGACATTTGTTTCATACCTGTATAATTGTTTCATTAAATAGTCATTAATGATTATCATCCACCAATTAAAAGATGTTTGCCAAACAATTAACACATTTACTGTGTACATTAATGTATGGTTGATATATTCTTTTCTCAAAAAAATCTCCTCCCTTAAAAAACAAAAACAACAGCAACAAAAAACAGAAACAGGTGGTTACCAAACCAGTGAAACTGTTTATATGCATGTAGATTTGAGATATACAGTAGCATCCATTTCTTATGTTTATGATATTTATATTATTGCTTCTGTAGCTGCCATAGCTGATTAGTATGAGAAGTGGAACTGTAGCTTGGATAATAATTATGAGTGGTGTAGCTGATGATGCTACCTCATGTTTCCTGGTACTATGGCATACACGATTCTGTATCGAATCAAAAACCTCTCTCTCTCAAACTGAGTACAGGGTGGGTCCTGAGACTCTGTCAGTAGATGGTGATACTAGTCATACACGATTCTGTACAGGTCAAATCAAAAACCTCTCTCTCTCAAACTGAGTACAGGGTGGGTCCTGAGACTCTGTCAGTAGATGGTGATACTAGTCATACATGATTCTGTACAGGTGGAGCAGATTGATAATTAAAGTGTTTGTCTTGGTTTGTGTTGTGTTTGATTTACTTTGTAATACAAAATCACCGAGATATTTCATCAGCAAATTGGTACACAAAGACCACCATTTTGAAAATGAATTAATTATTCAAGCAATGGTCATTTAATTGTACGAAGCTTTTTTTATTTTGAGATTGAGCACTTATTCTAGACATTTCGGGCGTGTCACTGTTGTTGATTTGGACGGGTAATGACAGTTTTTGTTGAAAATATGGCTGGATATCCTTCACTTGATAACGATATACTTCTAAAATTCATAGTTATCATAATCATTGATGTAATATTTGAGTAATTTAAGACTGTAATTGTATTAAAACACTGAAAATGTCGAAAAAAAATGTTTTTGAGCAGTCAATTTAGACATTTTGAGTGTTTAACTTGTTTGGATTTGGAAAAAATTTTGTTAAAAATATGGCTGGATGCTCTTCACTTGGTAATGATTTACATCCAAAATTCATCGTTATCATAATTATTGGTGTAATATTTGAGTAATTTAAGACTATGTTATCATATTAAAAGGTTGAACTTTCTGAAATACTATGTTTTTTGCTTTCCTTTGAAGACTGACCGTACACATAAATTATTGGCATTTATCGATCCTGTTTGCATAGATTAGCCGTAATACCTACCTACTGCACTGAAAAATGGATCCTGTATGCGAAGATTATCCGTAATACCTACCTACTGCACTGAAAAATGGATCCTGTATGCGTAGATTAGCTGTAATACCTACCTACTGCACTGAAAAATGCGAGTTGCCCATCCCCGTCTATCTAGAGTCCCTGTTTATGTTTAGTGGAAGGGTTTGTGAATGGAATGTGTCGTCCATTAGCATTCAGCATCTTTTCTGAAACCATTTAGCCAGTTTTAACAAACCTTTCAAGTTTGTACAAAGGGGGTCAGTCCACTACCCAGTGTGGCTACCATTACTAAAAATAGCACAAAGCTTTAAAAATCATTGCATATAATATCATCTTGATAGTTGTTTTTCAGAAATTATCATTATATGTATCCAACACTGTCAAGATTACACAAATGGTATTTGCATGATGCATGTTACTGACGTTAAGATTTTGCTTTATATAATGAAGTTCCTGGGTTAACCCGCTAAGCACGACTATAATAGCCTTTGCGTCCATTGTAAACCCAGGGTTTACAATGTCCGGCTGCTCAGTCATTTCCCCCAAATCACCCCTTTGTCATATAAATGGAATGGTCTTAATTCAAAAAAAGAACAGTCTATATATATGTAGCGGGTTATGGGTTAAAAAATTGCCCCAACCCAAGGATCAAATGATGTTATAAAAGGTGCATAGAGAACGCATAAACGATCTCATGATTAATTTGCATCTTACTGACATGGAGAATCAAGTTCGTAAAAATAAAGCCCTCACATAATCATACACAAAACTTTTGTCCCACACTGTACAGAAGCAGTAGAACTGACATGGAGAATCAAGTTTGTAAAAATAAAGCCCTCACATAAAACTTTTGTCCCACACTGTACAGAAGCAGTAGAACTGACATGGAGAATCAAGTTTGTAAAAATAAAGCCCTCACATAATCACACACAAAACTTTTGTCCCACACTGTACAGAAGCAGTAGCAGAGATTCTGGGGTACTATTTTTAGATTCAGCCAGACTGGTTCTCCTTCCCAATTACCCACCTTGTCAAGACAAGACTGGTTTACATCTACACACCTTTACCATAGTTGTATCAGGAACAGAAATATGCAGATACCTTAGCTTCTGGTGCCAAAATATATGGAGAAATTCTGAGATTTGATAAAGTTGGAGAACTTGTGTGTCGGGAGCTCGTTTTTCTGTTATTCGTAGCATATACCTGGATATAAACGAGAACAGGAAGAAAATTCTTTGGAACAATTAATCTTTAGTTTCCAGGTAAATAATTTTATATAATTGTTATTGACATATGATGGATATAAGTTATACAGACAGAAACATAGTTGCACAATTTTTAAAAGTTTGTTGTTTCCATATACTTTCTGGCAAATATGCTGATATTGTATAAATTATTTTTTCGGGGATAGTATTAGTATCTAAAGAACTAATTTAAAAGCTGATATCTAAACCATGGTATCTTTTATCAGGTAATTGTTGTTTAAACCTTATTTCATGTGGCATTTGTGCCATCGTGTTATGGCTTATTCATCAGTCTGGATAACTTTGGTTTTGTTCCTGGACTGAGAAAGTATTTCTTGATTTCCTTTCTGAATACAGTGTCAGAATTTTTTGAAATTCATATATTTCATAGACCTACTTTTCCTTATATATATATATAGTACCATATGAAGGTCTTTGGCACCTTTTTCAACTTTAAATCATGCCTGTTTTTTTCACTGCACTGTTCAAATACGAGATATTATCCTGTGTTTGTTTTAGATCTTGATGTTGTGATTTATTTATTTCAAACTCCCTAATTTTATAGATTTTTGCTATTCTTGGGACAATTAAAGGAGAAATATATAAACACTTGTGTTATAGACAAATACAAAACAAATCAAAACTGTGTAAAACCCCACTTATATACAAACTGTTAATGCTATTGCCCTGATGACTTCTAACATAGAATGGTCAGAGGTCTGATTACACCTTGACCTGAGCCATGATGATGATAACAGTAGTTAACCTATTGTTTCACATCTGGAATCACTAATTTTGTCTGCTGCTAATTGTTTGGGCATTCCATATGGCCTGATTATAGTATGATAACACCAGATTATCACTCCTGATGTAACAGGGGGGTGTAATCATGTAGTACTTGTCCATTGTTGGCTAGTTTCTTTGATGTTTGAATTATAAAGTCAAAGCCTACTCTACACAGGCTTATAGTATGTTTATAGTCAAAGCCTACTCTACACATGCTACTCTACACATGCTATTGATGTATACTTCTAAGAAACAATTCTAATAGTGCCAGTGTTATCAATGTTAGCATGCAGAATAATGTTTTATCATGCAGATATGCACTTTTTTGCCTAATAAAGGGGTGACCTAATAAATTTTGCTTTAATATGCACTGGCCAATAAAGCAAATCGGTGCAGAATCCCCCGGCTTTTATTGTACGTAACGTTATCTGACGTCATGCACGTAACATTGCCTGACGTCATAAAACAAATAAAAAAACAACAACATGGCGGCGTCCTCGATAAGCGTAACATTCTGAGAAATAGGTAATAATAGTAATTCATACAGAGAATTTGGATAATCTACATTTCGGCACGAAAACGAAGAATGGCTCGGCAAAGCCTCGCCATTCTTCATTTGCTAAGCCTTGCCTAATAAACTTGATAGTAAAAGGCACTGACATAATATTCTCTATATAAGAGGGTGTGGGTGGGAGTGAGGGTTATTGCTGTTATTCTGTTATTGGCGAAATTTATATTTTGTTATCTGTTTTTGTGAAAAAAATATTAACTGTTATCTGTTATTCGATGTACTGTTAACTGTTTTCAGTGTTTTTTAATTTACTCTTTACTGTTATCAGAAAATTAAATTTGCTGTTATCCTGTTATGGGAAGCCACCCCCACCCCACCCCACCCAAGGAATTTTTAAAACACTAATATATTTTTGATGTAAATTATCCATATTTACACAAAATGGTTCCATTTACATTTCTTATTGCAAGCGAAATACAATGCTGTATTAATACAGTCAGATAGGACGAAATGCAATGATGTATTAATATAGTCAGATAGGAACCTTTCTTGTTGAGGAGAGGGCTGGCATGGCGAAGTCGGTAGCGCGGCGGATTTGTAACCAGAAGCCCCGGGTTCAATCCTCCGTGGTGCCACTGAGTTCCGTCAGTGTGTTCTTGGGCAAGACATTTTCCCTTAGCCTCGTCCATCGGATGGGGACGTAAACCGGGAGGTCCCCTCTATCGGTCTATCCTCCAAGCATGTTAAAGAACCATAGGAATCTATTCGATAATAAGAGTAGGGCAGGTTCCCGGATTCCTATGTATCCTTCCCCTCTCTCTGGGGCGGCTCTAAATAACCTATACTGTGTTGATGAGCCGTTAAACAACATTCAATTCAAGGAGAGGGCTGGCATGGCACAGTCGGTAGCGCGGTGGATTTGTAACCAGAGGCCCCGGGTTCAATCCTCCATGGTGCCACTGAGTTCCGTCAGTGTGTTCTTGGGCAAGGCCTCGTCCGTCGGATTCCTATGTATCCTTCCCCTCTCTCTGGGGCTGCTCTAAATAACCTATACTGTGTTGATGAGCCATTAAACAACATTCAATTCAATTCAATTGTTGAGGTGACGACATGCACTCAAACTCACCACTCAAACTCATCATTATATGTACCTGAAATGGGGTAAAACATATTCATGACAATTTAACAGTTCTGCATGGTTCTATCTTGAAACATTTACAGTAGTGTGTCCTCAAATGTTTTAATCTTGAACACAGTTATGTGTTCTTGGTGGCTGGTTCCAATCTTTAGACACTGAGTGGTGTGTTCTCGATGACTGGATCCAATCTTGAAACATTTGTAAAATTTCTTGGTTATGAACGGTGTCAATACTCACGTTTCTAGTAAAAGTCACAATTCAAAAGAGTTTGCATATAGTTATGAAATGGAAAATGTTTTGATTGGCCAGGTTCCAATACACCATGCTGATTGGATGCATGATAGACTTAATCTACCAATCAAATCCCTGTATATCTCTAAAGCAATTAACCTACTCATCTCAGCAGTACATTACCTTAATTTGTTGCCTAAATTAACTCTGCACTAGGCAGATTACAAGTTAATTCATTGCTGGAAAATATTGCAGAATTGCCATACACATTTCGATTAAGATTTATCATATATTTCACTGTTTACTGTTTCGAAGTTTCAACTCTTGGTTCAGCAGAATCCTAGAAATGACTCTGTACAAAATCAGTTGTTTTTGCCTTAACCCTTAACCCACTAAGCACGACTATAATTTAAGCCTTTATCTCCATTGTAAACCCAGATCAGCCTGCGAGTAACTTGCACTTTGTCACATAAATAGAATGGTCTTAATACAAAGAAAGAACAGTCCATTATATATATGTAGCGGGTTAAGGGTTAAATTTTTGTTGAATCTTCCACTCTCTCCCAGTGTTAGTGCAGTGAGTTATCTTGTCTCAAGCAAATCTCTATTTAGGCATTTAGGCGATTTAGGCACTTAGGCAGGTCCTAATACTATACTTTATACAGCATTTTCCAGTATCTTTTAGTGCTTCATATAGGTTACATATGTTTTTGACATTGGATATCCTGGTTCATTATTCATAGTAAATGGAAAAACCTTTTTTAAAAAAGTATTGAAACCATTAGTTCTGCATTTCTTACTGTTTAGGTAAAATTATTAAAAGGAGATGTCCAGAAGCTTCAGTGCTTCACGCATTTATTTGATGCTGTATTGATACGTTCATGATCTTCACCATTATTTCTACTCTTGTAAGTCCTTCTTTCTCTCGTGTAAGCCCTGCTGGCTCTCTTGTAAGTCAGGGCTCCTGTTTGCTCTCTTGTAAGTCATTCTAGCTCTATTGTAAGTCCTGTTTGCTCTCTTGTAAATCCTTCTTGCTCTCTTACAGGTCCTGTTTGATCTCTTCGAAGTCCTTCTTGCTCTCTTATAAGTCCTTCTTGCTCTCTTGCTCTCTTGTAAGTCCTTCTTGCTCTCTTGTAAGTCATGTTTGCTCTCTTGTAAGTCCTTTTTGCTCTCTTTAAGTCCTTGCTGTCTTCTAAGTCCTGTTTGCTCTCTTGTAAGTCCTGATTGCTCTCTTGTAAGTCTGCATTGCTCTCTGCATTGCTCTCTTGTAAGTCTGCATTGCTCTCTTGTACGTCAGGGTTGCTTTACTGTAAGTCCTGTTTTGCTCTCTTGTAAGTCTGTCTTGCTCTCTTGTAAGTCCTGTTTGCTCTCTTGTAAGTCCTACTTGCTCTCTTGTAAGTCCTTCTTGCTGTCTTATAAGTCCTTGCTCTCTTGTAAGTCTGCATTGCTCTCTTGTAAATCAGGGTTGCTTTATTGTAAGTCCTGTTTGCTCTCTTGTAAGTCCTGCTTGCTCTCATGTAAGTACTTCTTGCTCTTTTATATAAGTGAGCTTGTCGGTCCGTCAGTCCGTCGGTCCATCTGTTGGTTTCCGGACGATAACTCATGAAAGGGTTGATGGATTTAAAGAATATTTGGTACACGGGTATAACACCATAAAATACAAGTCAAGTTCGACTTTGGTTACAAAGCACCAATTTTTGCGGATCCTTCTTCCTGACTTGTAAGTCCTTCTTGCTGTCTTATAAGTCCTGTTTGCTGTCTTGTACGTCCTGTTTGCTCTCATAAGTCCTTCTTGCTCTCTTGTAAGTCCTGTTTGTTATATTGTAAGTCCTTCTTGCTGTCTTATAAGTCCTGTTTGCTGTCTTGTACGTCCTGTTTGCTCTCATAAGTCCTTCTTGCTCTCTTGTTAGTCCTGCTTGCTGTCTTATAAGTCCTTTTTGCTCACTTGTAAGTCTTGCTTGCTGTCCTGTTTGCTATATTGTAAGTCCTTCTTGCTCTTTTATAATTCCTTCTTGCTATCTTTTAAGTCCTTCTTGCTCTTTTATAATTCCTACATTCTGCCTTTTAAGTCCTTTTTGCTCTTTTTATAATTCCTTCTTGCTGTCTTTTAAGTCCTTCTTGCTCTTTTATAATTCCTGCATTCTGTCTTTTAAGTCCTTCTTGCTCTTTCATGATTCTTTTTTGCTGTCTTTTAAGTCCTTCTTGCTCTTTTATAATTCCATCTTACTAACTTGCTCATTAATAAGTTCTTCTTGACATCTGTTAAGTCCTTCTTGCTTTTTTATAAGTCCTTTTTGCTCCCTTTAAGTAAGTCCTTTTTGATATCTTTTAAGTCATGTTTACTATTTTGTAAGCCTTACTTGCTCTCTGTTGTAAGTGCTGTTTGCTTGCTCTCTTTGACTACTTGCTCGTTAAGTCCTTCAAATGATCTTGAGTATGAATTGCAATCATGTTGCAGTTGCTGCCTACACAACTTTGATCTGTAAGATGGCTAATTGGCAATTATTCCATGTTACATCAATACAATCACTTAGGCTTAGCAAATGAATTGACTGGTATTTTTATTGTAATTTAGATAATTGACATTCCTGCGTCTGTACTATGGTATTTTGTTCGTTGTTTAGATAGTTGACATTCCTGCTTCTGCACTGAGGTTTTATGCACCCCATCCCATAAAGTGGTGTTACCTTTATTTGATCTGCTTCTGACCTTACCTTATTATCAATCATTCAAACTGATACAATGGTTGCCGTAGAACTGCTACATCCAGATCTCTGTTGGTACATCTTCCAATTATTGGTACATCTTGCATGTTCCAATTATTGGTACAACTTGCATGTTCCAATTGTAGAACTGCTACATCCAGATCTCTGTTGGTACATCTTCCAATTATTGGTACATCTTGCATGTTCCAATTATTGGTACAACTTGCATGTTCCAATTGTTGGTACATCTTGCATGTTCCATTATTTGTTTAGTTTTAGAGATTCTCTATCTGTTCTGGAATGATAAGCTGCAAGATATAACTTGAGCTGAAGATCTGATTCCAGTTTGAACATACATTGACATTTTGAGAACACCTGTTGCTTACATGGAGTTTCTTTTTTACACCACTTCATGGTGTACTTTACAGAACTTTTAATGAGATATTAACATACATTAAGTTTGGACTGTCAAAGTTTGTGTTGTAGTTGACATTCAGTGGCAGCAATTCAATAACCTTTGTATGCTGTACTGTTTGTATTTCCATTAGCTTATCACCAGTTATTGTCACTCAAAGCAGTGTCTTAACTTCCTTGATACCTTGCCAGTTTACATGTTCAATGTTTGTTGCATATTCCGGATTTTTTTTTTTCCATATTTATAATAACCATAATTAATTTTTTTGAATGAATGCTATCCAGATACATAGACCTGTATAAAATCATGTTCATAAGTCATTCGCTGTAGTAAATTCACACCTGTTCTTAAATTGAAGGTATGAAGATTCGTAGAATGTAAACATTTCACTGGCATTTGCATTCTCCAAACTCTAGTGTCTTCCTCCACCAATGGAAGCTGGAAAAGTCACCATACAACCTTAGATGTTGTGCAAGTATAAAATCCATTTCCATCCAGTTGATTATGGTGCTGTGCTTGCTACCATCTAAGATGATTGTCCTATAAACCCAATCACTAAGAGCAGTCAGTCTAGACATGGTTGGATCTTGATTTATATAGTTAGTTCACTGGCCTTATTAGATGTTTCCTTTTCAGTAAGTGTGTCACCATAAGTTTGAACAAATCATATGAACTGTTTTTTGAAGTGTTTGCTTAGATGATTGTTTTAAGCCATTCAGTGGTAGCGGTGGGTCTAGTATATCTAACAACCGCAATTATCCAGCTCTTGTAATTGTGTTTGTATCTACCTCATCTCCAAAGTTGGAACACAAAATAATATGTGTTTTGGAAGTGGTTCAATTTTGTCTGTGTGTTGTTAGATTAAATTGTTGTTATGACATTGTTGTCAACACTAATTATTAGATAGATAAAATCAGCATGGAATATCATTCCTCAGCCATCTTCTTAAATCATGTTATGTGTTTCGGAAATTGGCCAAGTCAGTCATCTTGTAAAATGTGTGTTTATTGCTGAATTGGCCAAGTCGGTCATCTCGTAAAATGTGTGTTTATTGCTGAATTGGCCAAGTTGGTCGTCATGTTAAATTGTTGTGTTATGGAAAGCACAGTCTAGGTTTCTTTTCTTTACAACTAATTCTCAGGCTATTCGTCCTGATAAAATGCACTTTTTTGGTAATTCTTCCTTTGATCTGTATGTAAAAAGTGTTTTTTGCAGGTTGTGACATTCTTGAAACAGGTGACTTTTAGTAGGACTGGTAAATAATGCATTGAGTCTCCTTTGCGGCAAATTTTACATTACCATAGTCAGGTCATTGGCAGAAAAATGCTTCCTTTCTTCGATAAATGTTGTATCAATTCTGTTCAGCTATGTAGGAAATCATAAAACGTGACACTTGTAGGTAGGATGGATTAACCCAGCACATTTTTATATCTATTTAATCCAGCCACCTACTGTTCTCAAGAGGAAAGATAGGTATCATGCACACACAAAATGTTCGCATGTTAGAGGATGCATACCTGGCAACCTCATCAAAAAGATACTTTTTTCTTCTGCATATCAGCATGAGAATCAGTAAATGACAGAATAATGAGGCTCATGATTACACATCCCTTCCTAACCTCACCTCGCCAGAAAGTGGTAGTAATATTATTTATGACGTTTTATGGATAAAGATGCCTCAGTAGCTTAGTGGATAAGGCCTTGGCCTACGTGTCTACATACCTCTGCCCTGCGTGGGTTTGTTCCCTGGTGGAGACATGTCTGATGGGAATCTTCATCCTTCATGTCATCTCCCTTTGAGGTTGCTGTCCCTATATAACCTATTATTTATAATGAGGTTTCTTAATTAACATATTTGAAGATATCGAACAAGGATCAGTGAAGTAAGTAAAAGTGTGGGAAGCAGACTGTAGTTTCGACTTTCAAGATTTCCAGGAGTGATAAGTTACCTGGATATTACACCTGTGTGTGTATTCTCTCTGAGGGGTAGTCCTGGTTACTGAACATTATTATTAACATTCTCAGCATGGCTCATGTTTAAAAGGTCATAAATGTAGAATCTAATGCTCTTACAGCATGTGGCAAATGTATCTTCAGCTTCTTTTTTTCACTTTAGGATTATTTGGAATATTTGCCATGAGGGGACAACACTGGAAATTTGGCAGGCAGGGATAATAATTTTTTCACTCCCGATTTTTCTGGGAATTTTTGCCACTTCTCAATCAAACACTTAATTAACCATTTTCCCAAATGTTGGCACTATCCATAGCATTAGTGACTAGGGCGCCAAAAGAGTTTAAGAGTTTGAACGCTTAGTGTTCTGTTTCTTTTCCAATCATTTTAAAATATTGCAATTCATGTCAAGAAGTGCAATTGAATTTACGATAGAGGATTCTATGGCAACCGCTTGTTCATCTGAACATAATTTTAAGCAAGATTTAAATGCAGGCCTCTAGATTGATTTGTCCTGTTCATTAACAATTTGTCCTTTGTTTCATTTTGAAAGCTTCCCGCCTCTAACCACTGCGGGTTCAAATCCCACTTGGAGCTCAGGTTTAAAGTGAAAAGTGTTGATTCTTACAAATATGGGAGGTATACAGATACAGTTCTGGTTCTACCCAGGAAAAACTAAAAAAAATGTGCTAAAAATGACGTGAAACAACAAACCAACAATAGAAGCTTTTAGTAGTTTTTGTCACTGTAAAATGCTTATTTGGATAATGAAAATTAGGCATCAGTAATTAGGTGTAGGACAAGTATTCTGGCAGTGGGAACATGAATGCAGCATGAAGTTTCTCTTATATATCATTTGAAATCTGGCATGTGTTCAGTTTCAAAGTAGCATTGATTTTAGTGCAGAATTTGTAAAATGCAGAATAGAATAGGAAATAATTCGGCACACCAGAACATGTTTATACATATGTTCTATGTCTGGAACCATTTTTTGACCTTCCCAGCAAAATAGAGGTCTTTTTTTTTTATACATATTTACATTTGCATTAATTACAAAGTGGCCATGTGTTGCTGGTGGAAAAGTTACCTCCAGAAAGTGGTGAATGCATTTCATGCTAGATTTATTAGGAACAGCCTGAATGTATCAATCTCCATAAGAATTTCATTATAAATGACTGAAAAGGTGTGAAATATGCACCAGTATCAGAATGAACAGGAAATGTTTGGTGTCAAACAGTACAAATACAGTATATATCTTGGAAACAATGATTAACGACAGTAGGTTTAAAATTTTAAATAACTTGCCAATAAAATAGACTTGCCAATGGCTTCCGGTTATGTTATAACTTCTTGACCCCAATCACTGTGGCTTTGAAGGAGAATACCACCTAAACCGGAGCTAGAGGGCGTAGGAGGCGTCACATCTTATATTACCTCTCATGAACACACTCAATAAAACCTAGTCTTACGGTACTTTGTTTGTGTTTGTTGCTTCTGAAGGATACCCTTTGCTGTATATATTCTTAAACTGCCTCCAGCCTCTTCGACATTCTCATTTTATTTTGAATAGCATCGCTGCTGTTGTTGTATAACAAGTTATCTGTGTATTTCATATCATAAATGCATTTAATTGATTGCAGGTGTTTTTCTCAAGGTTTGTTTACCTTTTCTTTCTATTTTGTAACAAGTCCAACAGGAGATTTGTAGGGATTTAGTAAGTTATATTTATGTTCCATGCCCAATATAAAGTCTCTCTGTTTAACATCAATACCATTTATAAGATAATGTAGGCACTATCAGTGCCAATTTGCTTGTTTTCCATCTTCACCACTGTTATATGATACATGTTTTCTACAGCTACTGTTGGTGCAATATCAATGTTCACAGGTAGTAAGTTGCTTTAGCATTATATAGTACATGGGGCTACATAGGCATATGGTTTCTAACCCTCTAATTTGTTTTGTCATTTTTCATACTACCTAAAGTGTATTTTATTTCTAAAAAATCCAAACATGTCTGCTCTTTAATTATAATCAAATATACTAAATTCCGCTAATCAATAATGAGAAAAAAAAATCAAAACTTTCTGTGTCACCTTTTCGAGAAAAAAAGCGATACATTAAGGGATCACTTTGTCGTCCGTCAGTCTGTCCGTCCGTCACTAAAACTTAACGTTGTCTATAACTTTCTCATTTCTTGATATTTCTCATCAAACTTGATATATACTCATCATGACAACATCCACATGACCATACTAAAATATAGGTCAAGGTCACACTGAAGGTATATGGGTTAAATACTCTCTTTTTTTTCATCACGAAAACTTAACGTTGGCTATAACTTTCTCATTTCTTGATATTTCTTCTTCAAACTTACACTCTATACTCATCATGACAACATCAACATGACCATACTAAATATAAAGGTCAAGGTCATATTGAAGGTCATTATATGGTTTAAATACTCATTTTTTCCTTCACGAAAACTTAGTCAGGCCAGTTTGCCAAGGTCATTTATCTGGTATATGTGGTAGATGATGATTTCATATGCTGCATGATCGAGGTTCTATTTTTCTTACCTACAAACAAGAATGTGGAACCTTACACATGTGAATGAGTATACCAAGTGCCCCAGCTGATTCCTGCCTTGTTATTGAACAGGAAGATTAGTGGCAGCTATTAATGATGTCTTCCATCTATCCTACTTTGAGTCAATAGAGATAAGCGCTCTTGTTTACCTGGGGAAGTTGAGCTTTCTTTCGTTGGAATCATGTTCCCCATGCCATACTAGGATTTGAATTCTATAGGAAGAGTGGTCTGACTTGCCTGCAGAATGAACACAAACAAGAAGGTGAAGCATTGCACATCTTCATGTAATGTTTATTATGCGTGGAGCGCTGTGGTCTAGTGGTAAATCGTTGGACCCATGATCGAAAAGTCGTGTGTGCCATGACCATATGTGTAACTGTTGTGTCCCTGAGCAAGACACTTTATCTGCATTTGCTTAGTACTGGTTCTACCCAGGACTTAAAATAAGTTAAAGCTACAGAGTCCCTATATCAATAGATTTCTTCTTTGTAGGCGTGTCTTTATTTGTAACTTCATGTTCACCAGCTCATGTCGAATTCGGGTATTTAAGCGAGCAAATAAAGCGCAAGAAATCACTTACTGTATATACATCGACCAGTGCACATCATACCTATACACAGGTAACAGTAATTTTTACAGAAAAAAAAAGTTAGCTTCTATCATGGCTCGAACACACAACCTTCTGATTTCAAGTCCGGTGCTGTATCCACTGTACTACAACGCTACTTGAGAAAATAGTATACTAACTACCATGTATTATGAGGCAAAATAACTTAACATATTTGAACGCAACTAAAGATGGATCAATAAATATGCAGTCTATATTGTCGCACGTGTAACATTGCCTGGTGTAATACTGTATCGTATCAATATGAAACTAATACTTCACCTCAAATCAACCATATCTCAACTTGTTATTTAGCGCTTGATGAGTTTGTGTGCGCGCTCTTGTTATTATGTTATGCCTATTTAGTGTTAAAAATGCTACAAAATACCAATAAATAGCAGTGGTCTAGAGGTTCAGCGTAGATCTTTCAAATCTTACAAGTGCAAGGCTGTGGTTCAAATCCCGTTTCAGACAACTATTTTTTAGCTCTACTGATCAGAGATCAGCAGAGCTTATGCCGTGGTGCGGCGTCCGTCGTCCGTCTGTCCGTCTGTCTGTCCGTCTGTCCGTCTGTCCGTAAACTTTTATTTGTAGCGACTTCACAGCTGAAACTACAGGATGGATATTCATGAAACTTTACAGAAATGTTGCCCATAAAGTCTAGTTGATCCTAGCAAAAATTCATGTTGATGTGAAATCCAAGATGGCCGCCAAAGCTAAAAATAGAGTTTTAAAATACAAGTTTGTAGCGACTTCTTCTTGAAAACTATAAGTGATATTGATATGGGACTTTTTCTAAAATGATCAGCATGACATGATGTTGATCCTAGTCAAAAATCGTTTTGATTCAACTTTAAACATGGCTGCCAGCGGCCATCTTTGTTTACATAGAGTTATATAGTAAAAACTTGTAGCGACTACTTCTCTGAAACTACTTGGCGGATTGTCATGAAACTTTACAGGAATGTTGCTCTTGATGTCTAATTGATCCTAGAAAAATTTCAGGTCGGCCGGAAATTCAAGATGGCCGTCACAGCTAAAATTAGATTTTTAAAAAACAAGTTTGTAGCGACTACTTCTTGAAAACTATAAGTGATATTGATATGGGACTTTTTCTAAAATGATCAGCATTACATGATGTTGATCCTAGTCAAAAATCGTTTTGATTCAACGTTAAACATGGCTGCCAGCGGCCATCTTTGTTTACATAGAGTTATATAGTAAAAACTTGTAGCGACTACTCCTCTGAAACTACTTGGCGGATTGTCATGAAACTTTACAGGAATGTTGCTCTTGATGTCTAATTGATCCTATCAAAATTTCAGGTCGGCCGGAAATTCAAGATGGCCGTCACAGCTAAAAATAGATTTTTAAAAAATAAGTTTGTAGCGACTACTTCTTGAAAACTATAAGTGATATTGATATGGGACTTTTTCTAAAATGATCAGCATGACATGATGTAGTTCCTTGTGGAAAATTATTTTGATTCGACGTTAAACATGGCTGCCAGTGGCCATCTTTGGTTACATAGAGTTATATAGTAAAAACTTGTAGCGACTACTCCTCTGAAACTACTTGACGGATGTTCATGAAACTTCACAGGAATGTTGCTCTTGATGTCTAGTTGATCCTAGAAAAATTTCAGGTCGGCCGGAAATTCAAGATGGCCGCCACAGCTAAAAATAGATTTAAAATAAATAAGTTTGTAGCGACTACTTCTTCAAAACAATAAGAGATATTGATATGGGACTTTTCTAAAATGATCAGTATGACATGATGTTGGTCCTTGTCGAAAATCGTTTTGATTTGACCTTAAACATGGCTGCTTTGTTTACATAGAGTTATATAATGAAAACTTGTAGCGACTACTTCTTTGAAACTACCTGACGGATTTTCATGAAACTTCACAGGAATGTTGCTCTTAATGTCTTATTGATCTTAGCAAAATTTCAGGACGGCCGGAAATTCAAGATGGCCGCCACGGTTAAAAATAGATTTTCAAAAAACAAGTCTGTAGCGACTACTTCCTGAAATCAAAATCAATCAGTAGAGCTTCAAGGTCATTGACCTCTTGTTTATCACATATATTCTGGAGCCGTATATTTATTGATGTTACCTGTACGGAGGCTAAATAAAAATGTGAAATTTTACGTATCGATTTCTCCTTATATACCGAATTTTGGGGTGTTCGTCGATTTGAAACTACTTCACACATGACTCCTTCATATTCATGAGTTGTTACCAGTTAAAATAGGGACTGTACAGCTTTAGGGAGCTTTTGTTACAATCATTGTAAATAAATAAGTTTAAACTGAACTAGAATTAAACTGAATTAATGTTTAGTCTTTCATACTTTTTTTTTTTTTAAATAAATAGAACAGCTGAAAGCAAAAATATAAATAAAAATTTAAATTACCAGCCAAATAGTTTAGTCATTTTGACTTCAAACTATTCTTAAAAAGCAAAATTAAGACAGTCCTTTGTGGTAGTCTAGGTTTTAAAAGTTTCTATTGATATCTAAGTAAGAGAGCATTCACCTCAACTTGTAAACAATGATTATATGTAGAAGTTAATATAGGAATTTAAGATGTTCATTTTGTGGCTTTCAATTTCTTTAATTACAGATATAAAATGTGTCCCCAAAGAGGTGCGCCTCTTTGTAGTGGTCAAGTGGGGCTGTAAAATAGACACTTATTATGTCCCCATCCTCTCCATGTTAATAAGTTTTCATGTTGAAATGCAATAAAATGCTGTAATATCAGCCATTACAATGACCAATTACTCTGGTGTGCATTTGGGAACATTTGGATTCAACATTTTGTTTGATGTCTACTCTCCTTTGTTGGATTTCTTGCATGATTAAAAGGAATATTTTTCTAAATAATGGAGTCTGTTTTGAATATTGAAAGTTATATGGATCTGTACAAAAGTTATGGAGGTTGATTATATGCAGTTTATATTGCTTTTAATTCGTAAATTTACGTTAAAATATGACTTCTTGTAGTCGGGGATATGTTTCGCTACTTATTCAGAAATTCCAGGTAACTCGATTTTTTAACAATTTTTGTACCATATTTATCCAAATTACATCCACCACCCCACAGCCTCTGCTCACTTTTTTAATTTCATGTTAATTTATAACTCATTCTGTTCTGGCGGCCCCATCAAAATTAGTGCTTGAAAAAATGATGATGTCAAAAAGATATTCGTAACACATGAAGGGGTTGTTAATTATGTTATTAATGAGGATAAGGGAAAGAACACACCAACGAAACTCATCTGTGTCAGTGAAATTTGAACCCTGATCCTCCGGATTACAAGTCCACTGTGCTATCCACTGGGCCATGCCACCTCATCTGTGTCTGTGAGGTTTGAACTATTATCCTCCGGATTACAAGTCCACTGTGCTATCCACTGGGTCATGCCACCCCACCCCTCATCTGTGTCTGGATTACAAGTCCACTGTGCTATCCACTGGGCCATGCCACCCCACCCCTCATCTGTGTCTGGATTACAAGTCAAATGTGCTATCCACCGGGCCATGCCACCTCATCTGTGTCTGTGAGGTTTGAACCCTTATCCTCCGGATTACAAGTCCACTGTGCTATCCACTGGGTCATGCCACCCCACCCCTCATCTGTGTCAGTGAGGTTTGAACCCTTATCCTCCGGATTACAAGTCCAATGTGCTATCCACTTGGCCATGCCAGCCCAACCCCACCCCTCATCTGTGTCTGTGAGGTTGGAACCCTTATCCTCCGGATTACAAGTACACTGTGCTATCCAAAGGGCCATGCCAGCCCAACCCCTCTCAGCCCACCCCCTCTCATCTGTGTCAGTGAGGTTTGAACCCTTATCCTCCGGATTACAAGTCCACTGTGCTATCTACCGGGCCATGCCAGCCCCCACCCCTCATCTGTGTCTGTGAGGTTTGAACCCTGATCCTCCGGATTATAAGTCCACTGTGCTATCCACCGGGCCATGCCAGCCCCCACCCCTCATCTGTGTCTGTGAGGTTTGAACCTTGATCCTCCGGATTACAAGTCCACTGTGCTATCCACCGGGCCATGCCAGCCCCCACCCCTCCCTACTCCCGCTCTTTAATTAGATTAAATAACTATGTTAGACCTTACTGTGCAACCATCTTGGCTTGCAGGACTTAAGATTAGAAAAAGACCTTACTGTGCAACCATCTTGGCTTGCAGGACTTAAGATTAGAAAAAGACCTTACTGTGCAACCATCTTGGCTTGCAGGACTTAAGATTAGAAAAGAGCATTCCTTGATATGTGGACATATCATATCAGCATTAATTAAACAGGTTGGTGGGTGAATCATCAGTATATCCTTAATTCTTACTTCTGAGGAATCCACCCATGCATCTATACATCTCAGCTATTGTTAAAGTATGGTGCTGAGTTCTTCATTACTGCAAATGTGCACTGCAGAGTGAGTGATTCAAGTCTAAGACAAGATTATTAAAGCATGTTTTCCTGTTAAACTGCATTGATATAATAAGCATGTTTAGTGTCAAACACCTTCACTATGCCATAGATAATGGTTTGATTATCATGCCAACTTGTGGAAGTGTGGGAAAGTGGAGATAATTCTAGATAATTCTGGGTAATTTTGGTAATGGCTGCCTCTTGATCATCAAGAGTTCTCATAATAACTAATGCAGCTTGGGAACTTAAAATAACAACAACACATATCTAGGTATATCTGAAACACTGTCAGCGGTCAGAATGGCTGAATGGTTAAGAATGGTTAACGACATTGCATTGTAAGTGAGGAAGTGTCGATTTTTACGGATGGCAGGAGGTGTACAGTACTGGTTCTACCCAGGAAAACTGGGTGGTCAGCCTCCACCACAATAAATCAACCGTCATATATAATCTTGCATGTGTTTAAAATAACATAAAGCAAAAAACAAACAAACAAACAAACTGAAATACTGTTATTCAGAATCTGTAGATCTGTGTATATTTTATATAGGCCTTCCATGTTGCACTGATATCTCAAACACGCATTGGCAGTCACTCATATTTCTCGAACAGTCATATCTCAAACACTCATATATACATCTCAAATACTCATATATCAAACTCATTGCACAAACATGCATATCTCAATGACGTAAAACACCATACAAACAAACAAACAAACAAACAAACAAATAACAACAAAAATTCATGTATGTGTTACATGCATGTATAACTATTTAAATAACATTCCATTTGTTAACTGCAGGCTCAGGAAGAGAAGGGGGATTCGGGCTCCGGACGCAAGCTTGTAAAGTTGTGGGACCCCACAGCTCCATCTTCAACCAGAATGGATTACTCCAAAATACAGAATGAAGAAGAACTCAACAAGCTGGTAAGTGTGTGAAGTTGTATTATCTCTCTGCCTGTTAAAGTGTGAACTAAATGTAAATCAATAATTTATTAACTTCGTACCTAAAGTTTGGTAGAAGTGAGATCTAATAAGGATTTACGGAGCTGGCCAGAGTTGGCATTGGTGTGGGAGTAGTGAGGGAGACAGCAAGACTATTTTCAAACAAGATTTATTTGAAAGGGCTCTGAAAAACTTGAAAAAAGCAAAATGTCAAATAAAGGAGATATGACATATGGAAAATTTACAAAGAACATAAATGGAGGCAGCCATCGTGGAACGATCATCACGTTTTTTTACCGTATATGACAAATAGACATGTAAATGATGTAAAATGTATAAATTGTATGCTTATTTTTCATTTGCAGTGATTTTCTTTGCTGTAAAAGACACAATTTGTCAATATACCTCCATTTATGCTTCTTTGTAAATTTTCAATAGGTCATCTCCTTTATTGTTCATGTCATTTTGATAATTCTTCAGCTTTTTTCAAGTTTTTCAAAGCCCTCTAAAATAAACATTGTTTGAAAATAGTGCATCTACCCCTTTAAGATTGATAAAGGGGACCGTGGACTGAAAAACTGGGTGGGGAAACAAGAACCCCATGATTCAAGAACCCCATTATTATTTCAGTGCACTTTAAAAATATGGAGGTATTATATCATAAGTAGATGTATTGGTTGTATAGTCTAGTTGGATAGTTGAAAATAGTTCTATGACAGTGGCATTTTATTGAATGAAATGTAATTTCTGTGTTTGAAGTTGTAGCTTTCTTGTAGTACTACAATGGCAAACTGTCTGAAACTACTCCCCAAGATGGAGGATAAATGATATGCCTCATTCTCAAAGAATGTCAATTGATCTGCACTGTTTCAAAGTCAGATCGAGGCAGCAGAGGTACTTAGTTAAAGAGATGCATCAGTCAGTAGAATATGGTATTAAGTTTGAAGGTGACACAGAATTATGAGAAGTAAAAAAGTAAGAAAATAGGCCAAAACAAAACACAATTTAGAAAAAGTATAAAAAAAAGGTTATCTCAAACCATTGGTAAAAAGTTGGTTGTGTTGTGTTGTTTGTGAGTGTGGGTGGGTGTGGGTGGGTGTGAGTGGGTAGTTAAAGGGGAGGACTATGAGGAAGACCACAATTTCTGGTGGTATAAAAGGTTGATTGTTAGCAGGTTAAGTTATAACTAACTGTCAGGAAGGGTTAATTGAAATCGCGAGTAGATGTTCTCTATATAATTTGTATCATCAGGCATATATGCTCCACTCCTGTAGTTATTTTCCTTTTTATGCGCCACCATTTTAGTTATTCTCCAATTTTGGCTTCAGCTCTGTTATTTTTCTGAGTTTCATGGTTTTCATGTAAATTTCATTGGTTTGTGCTACAAATAGATGAGCGCACATTTTTGTTCTGTTTACAGCTCAGCGGCTCGGACAACTTTGATGAGAGAAAGAAAATCCGAGCACGCATAAAGGAAGTACGGGAACAAACCATGAGTAAGCTCCCCTTTCTTCTACACCACTGGAATTAAAGTGTTGACTTCACTATGATGTGGACATTGTGGAAACTGATTATGTCATGCTACTTGTGTCAATGAAGGTCAATGTATGCGAGATTTCATTGGTTGACCATAATAGAACTTGGGATGCATGTAAATCAGCGATCCTGTCAATTAAAATGTTAATGATGTAGCAACAATGTTCACACAAGGTAGGCGGAGTAAGGAAGGATACGTTGGTGGGTGACTTACTTGTTGGGAATTTTATTGTCACAATGAGTCATACGTAGAATTAAAATGACAAATAACAAATGTTGCTTCATGGTGAAGTAAACATATTAATGTCCAGTGGTGAAATTCTCATACTATCTCAACAAATATATATTATCTATAATTGTATCATATTTTGTGATGTTTATGCAATTCTGTAATAATTAAATATTATAATTTAAGCAATAATCAAACAATTTATTAAATCAAGAATGCAGTCGTGTACATCATGCATAATTTGGAAAGAGTGTTAAGACGAAATGTGTTCAAAGCCAGTGTATTAGCCAGCCAAGCGTGCAGCCGTCTTTTGCACGGTTTTTGAAAAATCGCGGCCAGTATTTGGTGGGAATGGGGTAAATTGTTTGTTTTTTTGTTGTTTTTTTGCTTAACAACACTTCCAAACTCTTACTTTCTCAATATTTTATATTTTTTATGAAATTATAAAAGAAAAACGATCTAAAATGTACGTTTTTCTCCCTCATCTGTAAAAATAAATTGCCTCAGTGACACCAACTTGCCACGAATGGCTCTTAGCGCGTGTTAGCAAATCATTTTACACACCGTGTTCGCAGATTTGCACACCCACAAGTCTTGAATTTCTGCCTAATACACTGTTCAGAGCTCAGGTAACCTATTAACAGAAGTTAATTAGCCAAATTAAAAAAAAAGAAGATAGACAATTCACCATGTGAAATATGATCTAATTCCACCCACCCATCATAAGCTGACGTCAGCTTTGTCTGTGCTGAATTCTTGTACAAGTAACCTGTAACAGCCTGTGATGTGAACCTGTATTTCTGTGTAAAATGTTTCATCTAGCTTCTATATGTTTGAGTAACATCGATTTCTATAGAATTCTGTCAAGTGGGAAAGAGTGCATAAGTTATTTTTGAATGAAGTTTATTAATTATTGAACTTCGATTTCAAAATAATTTTTAACTAAGAAGTAAGTTAACAAGTTACTCTGAATGGCACACATTATAATAAACTACCTTGATGTGGAATGAACACAGAAAAGGCAGGGAAAGCCAAAAATATAAAAATATTTCCAAATGACAAACACATAAATATGCATGATTCCACTGACATGAACATAATACAGGAAGTCGAGTGAATAAGAAGATGGAGGTGTCATTCACCATGGTCAAGACCGAGATAGTACAAGTTAAGCATCTGCCACTTAATTCGAAGAGGATAAGTAAAATTGTCAGCGTGTATTAACTTAGTAGTCGTGCGCTTTGTCGGACAGTGCTGAAGCTTCTAAGTGTAATGCAGCCGTCATTGTTTTCCCCCACCACGCATGTGCAAAGCTGAGAGTTTGGAAAATCTCATTGAATGCAGGCAGACGGCAAAATTGAAAATAAAATATATGATGTCGAAGTGGCATTTTTTCAGGACTGCATAGTACCGTTATTGTTTAATGTTGGCAAGTTTGTTGCCCCTGCTATGCCGAATCACATGACTGCACAGTACAGCTACACCACAATGCATGCACGGGCAGCACGTGAAAAATGCAAGTTAGGAAAATGTCCAATCTGGGCTGGAAGTAACGTAAGGTTGGATTTAGGTGTTTTGGGGTGAAGGAAGGGTGGGCGGAGTATAGCTCTGAAATTCACACACATGTTTTGTCATGTAAAGAACTCGTAAAGAGAAGTGCCATAATTCTGTTATGCAATTAAGCAGAATTATGCTCCTTTTTAAACATAGTTTCTTCAATAAACAAGACCCCAATAGTCAAGCGCGCTCTCCTCTGACAGCTCTAGCTTAATGTTATGAAAAGCATAACCTGGTAACTACATGCAAGAATTGGCAAAGATTTCTTGATTGCAATATAATTCTGTAGTACATTATCAACTCTGGAAGCAAATCAGAATGTTAGGAAGTGGTAAATACACAATTCATAAGAAATGGAACATTTCATATATCACTAATTGCTTATGATATGATTTGGGATTCATCCAGAATTCTATATAGATCCTGAAGTGGGCGACTAATGAATTTGTGAAAATGGCTCAGCTTTGAATGCACCTTTACCTTCAATTTTTTAATGAGGCTCTTTGTTGTTGCCGTTGCTCAGATTCTGTAATATTTTAATATTTCTATAGGAAATAACGAATCAAGTGAAATTGAGTTTGAATTATTTAAAAAAAAACACAGGAAATGCATTTGCTCAGTTTGCCTTCAGTATATACTAACAAGTTCTATTGTAATCATATGAAACTAAAAATGCCAAGATAATTATCCAGTATTGAATTAAAACATACTACACAAACATGTTCAAATTCAAACCAGAACATGTGTTGTTGAGTTGATTATATTTATAACCTTTTTCTGTATGAAATGAAGTTAATACAAATTTAAATTCATATTTCTATACTATAATTCATTGATATTTCTTTCCCGTTAACAGAGGAATGGGAAGCAAAGAGACTGGCGCGAGAGCAAGATTCCGAGGACATGATCAAGAAACGTCACAGAGAGGCCGACCTGGAAAAACAGAAAAAGATGGAAGCATTCAAACAGCAGGCAGCTGCACCACGTGAGGAATCCAAGCATCTAGCCCTAGCGGAGAAACAACTCCGCGAAAAACACCATCAGGCCGACATCGCGAAAAAGGAGCATCTGGCGTCGTTTGATCATTTAACGGGAGTTCACCAGGATAACAAGGGCCTGTCGTTCACACAGCAACAACTTAAAGAGAAACACCACCAAGCAGACATCTCCAAGCAAAAGCAGCTGGATTCATACAAGACAGCCACTGGCGGCAGACCAGCAGGTAATTTGCACATTAAAGTTAATTTGACAGTCTATATTTTATGCAGCATTCAAATATTTTATGGTCCAGAGATATTTAAATGATTGTGAAGAAATTTTCAGATTTACTTGACAGTATCCTCAGTAAATATGTTTTTTGTTGATGAGCTTTTATCACCATGAAAACATATAGAATTAAATAACATATGTCTTTTTTTACGGACTGTTAGGCTAATTTTTCAATACAGTTTAAATATTTACAAATCATACTTTATATTTCGCAAATATTTCAAATCAGACTTGGAAAATTTAATGGTTTAGTACAATGCATTGTTATTTAGAAATTTCATGCAACTTTAAAGTGGGTACAAGAAAAAACAATTATAATGTACCAATTCATGATTGTCATAGCAATTGAAATATGGTGTCAGCACCGATTTGCTCAGATCTACAGTTGAATTCAACATAGAATTTGAATAAAATTGGGTGTAAAATGCTTAATTAACCCTGGTCCATGACCTAGAATAGCACATATTACAGTGCAGAATGAATTCCCTTGTAAATAAGGAGTCATTTTTAGTCTCATTTATTATGTTTTGACCGTTTAGAATGGCAAATACCATTATTTGTCAGTTGGGCCACTTAGACACCTTAGCAAATACCATTATTTGTCAGTTGGGCCACTAGACACCTTAGCAAATACCATTATTTGTCAGTTGGGCCATTAGACACCTTCAGTTGGGTCACTAGACACCTTAGCAAATACCATTATTTGTCAGTTGGGTCACTAGACACCTTAAAAAATACCATTATTTGTCAGTTGGGTCACTAGACACCCTAGCAAATACCATTATTTGTCAGTTGGGCCACTAGACACCTTCAGTTGGGTCACTAGACACCTTAGCAAATACCATTATTTGTCAGTTGGGCCACTAGACACCTTAAAAAATACCATTATTTGTCAGTTGGGTCACTAGACACCTTCAGTTGGGCCACTAGACACCTTAGCAATTACCATTATTTGTCAGTTGGGCCACTAGACACCTTAAAAAATACCATTGTTTGTCAGTAAGGCCACTAGACACCTTAGCAAGTACCATTATTTGTCAGTTGGGCCACTAGACACCTTAGCAAATACCATTATTTGTCAGTTGGGCCACTAGACACCTTAGAAAAGCCTGATTTAGCATTGTTTAAATAAATTAAAGTACCAATTTTAATGTGTGATGAACACCTGAAGCTAGCAGTGTTTCCTTCAGTATATCAGTACAGTTTTGAAACCTTGAGAAATTCTAAATATTGTTTAGAAAAGTTTTATTTAAAAAAAAAAGAAAAAATGAAAAGGTATTTGTTTGGTTTTCGGACCAGGAGATCCATCCAAACTACATATAGTTTTTCCAGAAATAATCATCCAATAATTTCCATTGTTGAAATCATCAATACGAGAACAAAATATCAAGGTGGCGGCGATCGAGAAGGGCGAGATAGTGGTAAGACAGTAAACCAGTCATCCCTAAAAGTCCATTAACCAATCACCACTCATTGATGACCCTTCAGAAATGTTCTCCTGCACTCCTAAATTATGAATTGTATTAATTGAGAATGTTACATATTTTTCCTACCTTTTTCAGGGTTTGTCATGTTTTATCGTCATGGTTTTACGACAGATCATGTAATTAACATCATCCTAATTTTAGTGATTCTATAATTTATGTCATCAGTCATCACCTTTGAGACCACCCTGATTTGATACATCTCATGATTGACCATTTATTTTACAACCTATAAGGACAATTCATCTATTTTGCCATAATAAATTACAACGCATGCAACTTCCCTCGGCAAAAAAAGACTCAAAATGATGTTTCAAACTTCTTTAATACTCAAAATGCTAAAAATATTAAAATGTCATTGTCATTTTGGTTGTTAAGGCTTTCAGACAGGGCTCCCATAAGTCAGGATATAATAATGTTTATAAATAGGTCATATTAAAACTTATAAATAGCATTTCTAAAAAAAGAAACTTGCTTCAACAGTTTCTATTAATAGAATTTAAAAATTTGAACTGAATTACTTTTGTGTGTGAATGATATCATTTGTTTGCTTTTTAGCATGCCATAATTAATAACTGTTAGATTATTTCACGAAAGATAATTTGACCTTGTAGAATGCTTTATGATTTTAAATTTGAATTACATTCTTTGTGAGAATGTAGCAGATGGCATGTATAACAGAGATTTGAAGAGGGTTGTTTCTCAATATAAACTTTGAAGAAAAAAATATCTATACTTTTCAGTTTTCCTAGCTGAACTTATTTACTGTCACATTTTTGACAAAATAAACATGATGGTAAATCACAAAAGATATTATTGTTTGAATGTTACAAACAATAAAGCAAAAACCTTCTTCAAATCTTGCAACGTGTTTGCAAACGTGGGTACTGATTGACTGCACTGAGCTAGATATATAGTATCTCCTTTGATTGTTTTCCCCACCATAGAAGACATAGCACCTGATTTGGCTCGGCAAATACTAAACGCAGTCAGTCCGAACGTCAGCGGAGTTTTGACTGTGAGAACGGAATCATGGAGCAGTACGGACGGACAGACACGTACTTCCGAGAAGACAGAGTCATGGGGAGGTAGTGCCCACAATATATATACTTGCCTTTAATACCAAATTATATGCTACATTTAGTTACAAACTTTAAATTCCGTATTCTTGAAATGTATCACACTAAGAACATCTTGAACTAAACACGTCTAATTTGTCTGTTACGACACTCATGTAGACCATTAAATTTTTGTATCAGAAGAAAAAAATGCACTTGGAGATGGTTTTTGGTCTCTGCATGTTCGAGGGATGATACTTTCATGAATACAATATCATGTAACAATTTTCTTGGTCTTAGAGTATCCATATTATTTGACTTTGACCTATAGTTAATATACTTTTGGCTTGTGAAACTGTGCATTACTTATGATTCTGAAATTATAAACATATAAACACAAAGCAAAACAAATTCTTAATGCTGAATATATATAAGATTGGAACTGGTCTGCAGACAAGAAAGTCTTTCGATAAAAAAACGAATGAATGAATGAATGGCGTTTTACGTCACGTGAGCACATAAATAGGTCATATTGTGAAAAAAAATGAGTTCAAGGGTTTAAATCTTTCGTCATTGGATACTCTTGAGACCAAAATTGATAACTTTTTAGGTAAGACTGTTGTCCAATCAGTCAGTTTCACTTTTTTTCTGAAACTCTATCTGAAACATTATTTACAGATTACTAAAATTCACATAAAATTTGTTAAAATCTTTGAGTCAGTTTTGAATTTGAATATTACGTTAAACGACCAAAAAAATAAAAATGAAAAAAAAATGAAAGTGAAGCAGACAACAATTGCATGTGCTTTGGTTAGTTTAGCAATTAGTAGTGTAGCCATGTATCCTAATATAGTGCATGCATTACCTTATAGTACTACTAATTATGCATCTTTTACTTTTTATGTTCATTGTCCATTGTTCATTTGTTGTGTATTTAAAACAAAAAAAAAAGAATATCACGTAACTGTAACAAGGGCTACTGTGCATTCCTGTTAATTGCCTATGCACATGCTATAAAGGTTGACCATGGAAATTCAGTCAAATTGGACAATTTTGTGACGTAACCTAAACGATGACTACGGAAATTCAGTCACATCGATGATTTGACTTAAAAAAATTATAACGATGGAAATTCAGACATATCTTAATTTTGTTCACGGTCAATCAAATCCGAGTTATTTGATCTTTTAACAACGTTTTACGTTTTACTAATTTTGTACACTTAGAGTTTTATTTGCCCGGGGACACATTGTAAAAATGGAAATTGAATTGAAATAGCGGGAATCGACCTGTGTTAGTGCCTTCACAAGTTGAATGACAATAATCTTCAGGATTGCAAACTGTGTGCATGATTACATGGGTACAGCTTTAGACAATTGGTTACAGATGATGGCAGGCCTGGGGACAAAGCATGTACATAATACAATGTAACTTCATGTTAAAAATGCTTATTTTAGTCTAGTAAAGAATGCTTTTGTTTAGTTGCTTAAATGATTCAACTGATATTTCTGTTTATAACATTTCTGTTGATGTCTGCTTTAAATACTAAACATTGCATATTGGGCCAAATAGAAATAATCAAGTTTATAACCAAAATAGTATATTTCTTACTTAGCAGTCTCTTTCATACCGGACAAAAAATGACCTAATATAAAATTGGAAGTTTATGTAAAGATTCTATCATAAGTAGGATCTTTCTGTCTAATGCTGGCAAAATACAAGGTTTCTGATCAAATAAATAAATATTAATAATTGGAAGTGAGCAAAGCTTTACTTTAATCTCTATTAATCATAGACCATTGATACAGAATGTATTAATTTATTAAAAAAGGGAACTATAATTACAGATCCCAGTTGCATGCAAAATACCATAAAGTAATCATATAACCCTTATTAGAATATGCCAAACTTCATTTATGGACGCTTGTCAACGTTAATGTTTTAAATGAATACTTAAATTATTCACTTATTTTATATCTTGTATTGGATGCTTTATCAGTAATATTAAATATCAAATACTTTTGATTTTGTTACCCAACATTTATTTTTTTGCAGAAGGTAATGGAAGACCATTAGATTTTTGAACATGTTCACTGGATTGCTTTTATAATAATCTTCACTTTTTTTCCCCTCACAAAATTGAATATAGTTCTGATTCTGTAAATTTTGAATCGGCAAATTTCTTATTTCTATTTTCCATTTGAAAATGATTTTAATTTGAATTGCCAGAGTATCTCCATTAATGTAGAAATGGACAATAACCTATCTGGATAAAACATACGCCTTATATCATCTATCATGCATCTTTAAAGGATTTCTATGTAGAAATGTATCGTTTGCCAAAATTATAACTACTCACACAGATATTCAGTCATGTATTTGACACGGTATAAAATCAAACTACGTTCATTGTTCATCATTATATCATCATACTCTCATTATATTTTTGATCATGTCAGCATGGGTTCATTCCCTTTAATTTAAGAACCATCATCTACATTCATTATCAAATATTTCAGTTAATTGCTCCCCCTAAGTATCAGTGTGACTGTTTTTCAGCAAAAGCCAGTCCAATGAATGCGTTCAAACAGATGGATGCTCAGGCCAACCCACAGGGTGCCAGAACAAAGTATGTATTACAACTGAGAACTTATTTTGTTTTTATATAAATATTAACTGTGGTATATGTAAAACATATTTTCAACTATGATATTGATACAGCCCCACATTACACATCCATAAAGTGAACTGTAGATTGACTACAGACTGTTCTACTTGGTATAATAACATTCTAATTATTTTTTCAATTATAACCGGGGGCTGGCATGGCCCTGACAATATGGTCTTGAAACCAGAAGTCCTGGGTTTAAGTCTCACCATTACCACTGTGTCACTGTGTTCTTGGGAAAGACAATAATTATTTACCTTAGCCTGGTCTGTCGGATGTGGATGTAAACCCGGGGTCCTATGTATTTGAGACGATACTCTGAGCACATTTAAGAACCATAGGAATCTTTTCAATAAAAAGTTTGAAGTATGTTTTCAACTATGTGGTACTAAGGCAGCCCCACATTGCACATCCGTTAACTGGAGTCTGGCTACAGGCTTTTTTACATAAGTATCTAGCTTCTCAGCATTTAATTGTGAAATAAGCCCAATGGGGAGACCGTGGAGGGTACAGCTACTCTCTTAAATCAGGCTGCATTGATAGACATACCATTGTTACATTCACCTGACCGAGCATTCTTGCAGAGATAGTTGTGCAGTGTTGCAAGTTTTTGTGAAAATTCTGTTCCTGTGGTACGTGCCAAGATATAATTGGAAGTCTAAAACCAAATATAAACGGATTTGAAAAAATAGAAGTTCCAAGAAAGACTTAACGTTTTGTCCAACATTGAAAACAAAACATGATGAATTTTAGAAGCTCTTCAAGTGAATTTTAAATAGATTTTATTTAAAGCTACAGACCCTCTGTATTAACTGGTAATAACTCATGAATATGAATGAGTCATGTGTGAAATAGTTTCAAATCGACGAACACCACAAAAGTCGGTATATAAGGCAGAAATCGATGCGTAAAATATCACATTTATATTTAGCCTTCGTACAGGTAACCTCGATGAATATTCGGCTTCAGAATATATGTGATAAAAAACGTACTTGCCCGAAACGGGATTTGAACCACAGCCGTTGCGCTTTTAAGTTTTGAAGGCCGTACATTTAACCACTAGACCAAGGCTATTTATTGGTTTGTTCTAGCATTATTAACACTAAAAAGGCATTACGTAATAACTAGCACACAAACAAACTCCTCATGCGCTAAATAACAAGTCGATATATGGTTGTTTTGAGGCGGAATATTGGTTTCATATTGATAACATATAGTATTACACCAGACAATGTTAATTTACACGTCCGACAAGATGGTCTATATATTTATGGATTAATCTTGATTTGCGTTCAAATATATGTTGTTATTTTGCCTCATAATAAATTGTAGTTTGTATACCATTTTCTCAAGCAGTGTTATAGCTCTGTGATAGAGCATCTGACTTGAAATCAGAAGGTCATGTGTTCGAGTCCCGAAAGAGGCAATTTTTCTTTTCTTCTGTTAATAATAATGTTACCTGTGTACAGGTACGATGTGCACTGGTTGATGTCAATACAATAAATGATGTCCTACGTTATATTTGCTCGCTTAAATACCCGATTTCGACATGAGCTGGTGAACATGAAGTTACAAATAAAGACACACCTACAAAGAAGAAATCGATTTATATAGAGGGTCTATAGCTTTAAGTAAACAAAGGAAAATTATTTTGATAACAAAATCTCCTTATTTCTACCATGCCTGACAGAAGATGGTAGGTATAATGTGGTATATGTGGTACGTTGATTAATTCGTGTAAAAGCTTAAAATGTACTGCATTTTGGTAATTGAAGCCAAAAATCATTCTGTTTAGGCCCTGACCTAACTTTTTGCAGGCCTCTTACAAAAAACATTTAATTTGTGTGTGTTTTGGTGTAAGCATTATATACGTAGTAAGAGATAAGTCGGTGATACTTTCATGGTATCAGGGTTTCATTTTTGTATTTATTACATTAACATTTGGTAATGGAACATTGTGTATAACAGAAAACTTGATAAAAAAAATTGACCTATCACCACCGGTGAAAGACAATAGACACATTTTATATTTGTATTTACAAAACTGGGGCATTTGTGAGTCTGTAAACAGTAACTAATAATATTGGATACAAGTTTCATTCTCCTACTAAATTGGTTGGGAAAAAATGGGTCAGTTATTAGCTTATGGGATGGAACTTATGGGATGGCGAGTTGTCCGTTGTCCGTCCGTTAACTTTTTCCTCATTAACACGATAGAGCCTTCATTTTTTATCTAATCTTTTTCAAACTTTACCAGGTTGTTGTTATCAATAAAGCTCGGACGAATTTGAAAAATCCTCCAGTTTGGACCAGTAACAGCAGAGTTATTGCCCCTGATTTAGTTAAAATTTCTATATTTTGCCTCGTTAACATGATAGGGCCTTCATTTTTCATTTGATCTTTTTCAAACTTTACCAGATTATTGATCTCAATGAAAGCTCAGACGAGTTCGAAAACCAGGCAGTTTGCACCAATAGCAGCAGAGTTATGGCCCTTGATTCAGTTAAAATTGCTATATTTTGTCTCGTTAATCACAACAATAGGGCCTTCATTTTGCACCCAATCTTTATTAAACTTTATCAGATTGTTACTATTAATGATTATGACTTGATTTGGCCTGATATCGTCACTGTGTTCCCACTGAATGATTTTGGCAGAGTTATGGCCCTTTAAATGTTTTATTACACAAACTTTGTCCCTAACCCCTGTCCGAATTTCAGCGAAAACTTGGCAAGGATGATCAGTATCAAGCCTAGTTGTGCATGTCATAGCCATGTTCCGGTTAAATGAATTTTGGCAAAGTTATGGCCCTTTAAAGATTTCAATACACTAACTGCACAGACTTAATTGAAACTTGGCAGGGATGATCTGTATCAAGGCCAGTTGCGCATTTCATTGCCATGTTCCGGTTGAATTATTTTTGACAGAGTTATGGCCCCTTATGCACAAACTTTATCCGGACTAGTTTTCCTGAACCCCTGGCTGGATTTCAGTGAAACTTGGCAGGAATGATCAGTACCAAGCCTAGTGGGACATAGCATTGTAGTGTTCCCTACCACATTCTCTATATAGCCAGTAGAGCGATACAGGCCCTCTTGGGCCTCTTGTTTTTTTTATAATGGTAAGCATTTAAACAGGTATACGGTGTACATGCTATGGATTTCCATGGAAAAGAAAAGCTATGGGGTCAGAAGTCATTCTTTTACTGTATCTATATACAGATATAATAAGAAAAGTTTTTATTTGGGGAATTATTAGAATCGCATAAAATATTATTTCAAAAGTAGTGATAGGTTAGTTTATTGTTTATGGACATGTCATTGATATTATTATTCTGTACATACCCAGTATACGATGGCATGGTGATGCATAATTTGGTATTTATTTTGTTTTCATCATTTCTCTTAGTCCTCTAGTAGCTTACACATTCGCCAAGAAAGCTGCAGTGACGATGAAGAAAAATGTTGTCGGTATAAAGCAAGACATTCTCGCTTTCTGCAAGGCCAATACAGAAGAGTACGAGGTAGTTAAGAGATGTGGCCTTAAAGCTGACCTTGCTGTGTATAAAGCAAACACATGTCACAGCTATGTCCCTTAGTGGCACACTGTGATATGGGATATATATTTTTAATATTTTCACACGTGTGTATAGTAGTTGAAGTAGATTCACCAGTCATATTTACTCATTATTCACATTCTTATTTCAGTATTAATACAATTTTCCTATTTTGTATCTCATGTATTCATATTCTAACTAAAATCATTACTTCCTTATACATTTAATGCTATTTTAAAAAAAAAATCTGTATTCTTTTATTAATTAACATTTTTGGTGGAGGTCTTATTAACAATAACACATCAGGTCTTATAAATGATAATCTGAAATTTAAAATATTTTGTTTAGTCCTGTAAACTATACGATGAAGCATGTCTATACACTAAATCATAAACTTGATAAAAAAATGTTTAAGTTCAAAATCATGAAATCATTGTGCTAGATTGATTGACGATTGGTATAGCTAGACTATATTTCATCAGCACACATCACAACATGTTCCACCTTGTTCCAATTTATTTACTGCCTTATCCCGAATATAAATAGATTTTCAATATATATATATATATATATATATATTATGCCAAAACATGTACTGCAGATGAATTTTTTTTTATATAATTTTTTTTTGTACTGTTCGATATCATAATGAGAATTTTTATCAAAGTTTTTTTCTTAAACACATTTAAACTGCCAGCTATTAGTTACTAATTAGTAACTGAGTTATAACTTCTAGTCAGAAGTAGACGAGAAATGTAGATTGGTGAAATTTTAATGTCATGTTTAGCTTTCGTTTTATTTAAATGCCCTCATTTTTGTTTAAACATTAGAAATATTTTCTGCAGTTTATTTGAAAGCTTTGGTGTGTGTTTTGCTTGCAATATTGTAGTTTTGTAAATAAGTAAAAGAAGAACTTTATAAGAACAGCAGTAAAATTTACAGGTTTTAACACAATGGGGAAACATTTATATATGGCATACTCATACACTACAACCTTCAGCGGGGAGTAGTATACTTACTTCCTGCCTTCAGTTCGCGTCACGATATATTATTCTCCAATTCTTACTCTTTAGATTCTCACTGAGTATGCATGGTTTCTTCTCTGTCTACCTGGCCGACTAACTTACTTCTATTCGTTTTCCATTAATGTATATTGTATATACTTATAATCTCAGACTGCAGTTTTTGCCACCAGGAACAATTACAGTAACATTTTATTCCGCATTCCTGCTGCCTTCACTGCCATTTTTTTCAGGAAAGTCTTGTGTTTGTTTTGTGGTGTTATTTATACGTACCTCTGGTTGCTGTGGTGATGAAAACACCTGCCAGCAGACTGTCAAATCAGTTAAAAGTACAAACTAGACAATATATCATATTGCATGACATTTTCAGATGGTGAATCGACAAAACCATCATCTCACCTGTGGAACACAACTCTTTTCAAGAAAGAAAATAGCTAATCCAGCGTCCAGATCATCAGATGTTTATGTTTAATTTTGTTCACAGAATTTATCTATTTCAGAGCATTTGTCACGTGCTTCTTTCCTGTTTCAATGTATTTTGTTATTCTCTTCAAAGCTTGGGAGCAGGTAAACCAAATATTACCCGCAGTCCCAGCGCCATTAAGACAATGCTGCTGGAGTGGACAAAAGCAATGACACGTGAATACATAGATGTACGTAGTATACTGGTCATGTGACCTGCATGGCATCCCACAATTGGCTGCTATTTATAGCATGGTGCAGTGGACCCAGTCAGATTCAGAGTGTAGTGGTGTCTGTGTTTAATAGTTTGTTAACATCCCTTGTTACCTGGTAATCACATGTGGGTGCGGAATTTACCGTATGGTAATCGCCCGTTGTGTGGGTTTGTGGTGTGTAAAAGTATGTTCTTCTGCACGATTGTTAGATGTTTATAATATCCAGAATGGGTCCCGGCTTGTTAGATGTTTATAATATCCAGGATGGGTTCCAGCTTGTGCCTCTGTACTGGCATACTCCTTGCTGCTTGTGTAACCGGAGCTGAAACGACCTTAACCTTGCACATATATCAACATGTCTTAACATTCTTGTGGTTATGGGATGGCTTACTTATTTACTAATCTCACTTTTATAAATGGTTTAATAAGTATTACACATTCTTTGTAATGTTTTTAAAAGAAATCAAACCTAGTTTTAGTTTAGTCTTTAATAAATCCTTTGTTTTTTATTAAAAATAATAATGAATGTCACTGAGAAGATTGCGTACACTACCAGTACAACATATGATTATCATATGATTATTATATGATTCTGATATGATACATTTTATATGACACTTATATAAAAGGAGCAGTACACGATTCTTATATAAAACCTGAAAATCATATAAAGTGGACAAATATTTTTTTCATGAAAATTATATGAAAATATGTCTGTTTTAAAAACGCAACTTTTATGAATTTATTCTCGTATGAAAACTATATGAAACTCCTATAACATAGATTTCATATACATGGCTTCATATGAGAATTATATGTAGCTCCTGTTATATTAGAATCATATGAGAATCATATGAGAATGCAATCATTTGTTTATTATATATGGCAACATTGCCTAATCTAATTACTGTAATCTAGTAATACCAACCATCAAACGGGTACAAGGTAAAACAGAAAATCATAGAAAGGTAATTTACAGAATGCTAAGCAAACAATGCGAAGCTGACAGTAAAGAATGCTAAGCTGACACTACAGAGAATGTTGGGTAATACTTGGCTGTGGTATCTAACCTTAACTTTCATGTAAGCTATACAAACCATGCTTCTCTCTCATCATGTACTTATGTTTGTATAGGTTATTGTATTCTATCTACAAACCATGCTTCTCTCTCATCATGTACTTGGGTTTGTATAGGTTATTGTAATCTATCTACAAAACATGCTTTTCTCTCTTCATGTACTTAGGTTTGTATAGGTTATTGTAATCTATCTATAAAACATGCTTCTCTCTCATCATGTACTTAGGTTTGTATAGGTTATTGTAATCTATACTCTGTAAAAAAAGTTTTGGACCATGGCAGTGTTCGAACCCGTACAATGATCGCTGAACCTTGACATTCGACCATAACCCTTATTATCTCAGTTGATAATTCACAATAGATCAACAATCACCAATAATTATCGTTTACAATGAAAGTTTACGAAAAAATAATAATGTTTTTATTGGTTACTCGAATGTGTCCGTATTACTGTTACTTTTTATGGACTTTGCAACATTTTTTACAGACCCTTTGGGTGTTCGCGATATTTTTTTAAAATCAAATCTTGTTTGGAATTTAATGTTTCTGGTACCAAATTAACCGCGTAGGGTAGACCTTGGTTCCTAAAAAAAGATACTTAAATTCTGTCCACTAGTTTTATTTTTATATGACTTGATATACCCTGGTCCAAAACTTTTTTTACCGAGTATATCTACAAAACATGCTTTTCTCTCATCATGTACTTAGGTTTGTCATGTAATCTATCTACAAAACATGCTTTTTTCTCTTCATGTACTTAGGTTTGTATAGGTTATTGTAATCTATCTACAAAACATGCTTTTCTCTCATCATGTACTTATGTTTGTATAGGTTATTGTAATCTATCTACAAAGCATGCTTCTCTCTCATCATGTACTTAGGTTTGTATAGGTTATTGTAATCTATCTACACAACATGCTTCTCTCTCATCATGTACTTAGGTTTGTATAGGTTATTGTAATCTATCTACACACCATGCTTCTCTCTGATCATGTACTTAGGTTTGTATAGGTTATTGTAATCTATCTACACACCATGCTTCTCTCTCATCATGTACTTAGGTTTGTATAGGTTATTGTAATCTATCTACAAAACAAGCTTCTCTCTCATCATGTACTTAGGTTTGTATAGGTTATTGTAATCTATCTACACAACATGCTTCTCTCTCATCATGTACTTAGGTTTGTAAAGGTTATTGCTATAGGCAGCTACAACCTATATATGTTATAAATTCTTATTATTAATTATGATGTTATGAAGATGTAAAGAATATTATTTCCTGTGATGTTTATTAAGAAGTCTATCTAATGGAAGAACATAAACATACTGCTGTATAGAGGCATTGATACAACATGGTTATAATGTATAAGTTATTGCTATAGGCAGCTACAACCTATATATGTTATAAATTATTATTATTAAACATTTTATGATGTTATGAAGATGTAAAGAATATTATTTCCTGTGATGTTCATTAAGAAGTCTATTTAATGGAAGAACATAAACATACTGCTGTATAGAGGCATTTATACAACATGGTTATAATGTATAAGTATTTTGTAATTATAACAAAGTGGAAAAGCAGATTTCAGTTAACTTAGTTACAGGAAAATAAGACTGTAGATATAGTTTTCTCCATACTGGTTTTAAGTTAATAAAAATGAGATGTTATCACAACTGTTGAGATATGCCTCTTCATCTTCGTTCTGCTGTCCATGCCTCTTCATCTTGGTTCTGCTGTCCATGCCTCTTCATCTTGGTTCTGCTGTCCATGCCTCTTCATCTTGGTTCTGCTGTCCATGCCTCTTCATCTTGGTTCTGCTGTCCATGCCTCTTCATCTTCGTTCTGCTGTCCATGCCTCTTCATCTTCGTTCTGCTGTCCATGCCTCTTCATCTTGGTTCTGCTGTCCATGCCTCTTCATCTTGGTTCTGCTGTCCATGCCTCTTCATCTTGGTTCTGCTGTCCATGCCTCTTCATCTTCGTTCTGCTGTCCATGCCTCTTCATCTTGGTTCTGCTGTCCATGCCTCTTCATCTTCGTTCTGCTGTCCATGCCTCTTCATCTTGGTTCTGCTGTCCATGCCTCTTCATCTTGGTTCTGCTGTCCATGCCTATTCATCTTCGTTCTGCTGTCCATGCCTCTTCATCTTGGTTCTGCTGTCCATGCCTCTTCATCTTCGTTCTGCTGTCCATGCCTCTTCATCTTCGTTCTGCTGTCCATGCCTCTTCATCTTCGTTCTGCTGTCCATGCCTCTTCATCTTCGTTCTGCTGTCCATGCCTCTTCATCTTGGTTCTGCTGTCCATGCCTCTTCATCTTGGTTCTGCTGTCCATGCCTCTTCATCTTGGTTCTGCTGTCCATGCCTCTTCATCTTCGTTCTGCTGTCCATGCCTCTTCATCTTCGTTCTGCTGTCCATGCCTCTTCATCTTGGTTCTGCTGTCCATGCCTCTTCATCTTCGTTCTGCTGTCCATGCCTCTTCATCTTGGTTCTGCTGTCCATGCCTCTTCATCTTGGTTCTGCTGTCCATGCCTCTTCATCTTCGTTCTGCTGTCCATGCCTCTTCATCTTCGTTCTGCTGTCCATGCCTCTTCATCTTCGTTCTGCTGTCCATGCCTCTTCATCTTCGTTCTGCTGTCCAAAGTCTTTGATATTTTGTTGAGAGTTTATATATTTGTATCAAATTTGTAAGCATAATGATAGTTTCTCATATCAAAGGGGTTAGGATGAATGTTAGTTTAGCAAAAACAATAACTTGGAACTTTGTTTCACCTCTGTGTGTGAAGTGAACGTAACTATGGCATGCTTTAGATTCCACTCTGTCATAACATTCACACTGGGTAATAAGTCCTTCCTGAACAAACACCAGATTTATTACATTTTGTCTTCATGTAATCTATTATCCTGTTAGGACTTTGATGTTTTGTGCTTATTAATTGTTTGCCTGTATGTCTCACTAACATGCCTGTATGTCTCACTAACATGCCTGTATGTCTCACTAACATGCCCTGCACACTTTGTCATATATTTGTATGATGACTTCAGCTGTTTCTAGACATACTGATTCTTAAGTATTTTCTCATCTGCAAGTTACTTCCGTCTGACATTAAAACTAAGACTTTTGCCAAGTTAGAAAGAATGCATGTGCCAGTAAATGAATGTAGCGTTAGTTTGATTTCAGCCGGTTGCCAGAACTAGTTACATATAGTATACGTTCTTTGCTACTTTAATATTTTTTTACAAATGTGTAGGTTAAAAGCATTCTTCACAAATGATAACTGGATATAAGCATATCAACTTATGACAAGCAAGGTTTTACGCAAGCGTAAAATAGCTGCCGAGAGAAAATAGCATTACTTTTTCTGGGTAGGAACAGGGAACAAAGTTTAACATAACAGACCAAGTCACGGGTGTTAAAACAATATTCAAAAACATGACCGTTTTTTTACCAGACATTTTCTTCCCAATTTGTGCTACCAAACATTTTGAATCAAGGTGGGCAAATCCTTGACATGCCTTACAAATTGATTACATATTCACCTTTGTAGCACGACGTGCTAAAGTACACATCAGCACAGAAATACAATTACTCACATGTATGGGATGCGTGCATTACAACACAGATAAACTGTTCATTGCTACCATGTGTAATTATAAAATTGCGTTATCAAAGTGAAAAAACTTAAAGGAACTATTCATTACTACCTTACCATGTGCAATTACTAAAACAATATAAGAGTCGCTAATAAAGATTGTACTGTAAATTCAAATTGTTTTGATGTTTCTATAGGAATGAGAAAAAAAAGGATTTCAAGACCTCTTCAAGTCTTTCCATTCTTTTACATAGAATTTTAACAGAAATGTGTTGATAAGTTTAATTGCAAAACATAACGTTAAAGCTGTTTTTATTATATCCTACAAAACCTTTCTGATAAAGCTATTTTAAGTATTATTATGACAAAATGTCATTTATTTGAGTAATGTAGTAAACACCTTTTGCTTAATTTGGCAAGTTAAAACAAAATAGCTGCAAGTTATAATTTGTATAAACTCTGAAATATCTTATATTGCTTTTAAAAACAGTTAATGATTCTGAAATTAATAAACTACAGTCGAAGTGATATAACCATCATAATTATGATATATGTGTTTATCTTTTAGACCATTGAGATTACGAATTTCTCCACCTCGTGGAATGATGGGATTGCTTTCTGCGCGTTGATTCACCACTTTTACCCCGAAGCCTTCAATTTCAAAGCACTTGACGCAAAAAACAGACGAAAAAATTTTGAACTTGCATTCGACACAGCTGAGTAAGTGATGTGGAGGACAAGAAATTTCATTTTAATCTCATATTTAGAAAGAACTACATAATTGTGTCAGAGCTCCCTGTCTGTCACCTATTTCACATGAGAATGGACTATTATTTGATAGTTGCAGAGAAAGAAAATCTGAATGATCTGCGAGGTGGACAATGATCTGCGAGGTGGACAATGATCTGCGAGGTGGACATCCTTGCAAGTTTTCATTTAATAACACAATATGTACGCCTATGAAATATTTTCCGATACATTTCTTAATTTTCCATAAAAGAACACAACTCATACGGCTATGAAATATTTTCTAATCCATTTTTTAATTTTTAATAAAAGAACACAATATGTACGTCTATAAAATATTTTCCAATCCATTCATTAATTTTCAGTAAAAGAACGATATATACGGGTATAAAATGTTTTCCAATCCATTTATTATTTGATATTACATACTTAAACTGTTTTGTTTTTTTAACGGATCTTTTTTTGTATGTGAAATGCATTGCTGTCTCATCTAACTTTCTACACTATTTCTACTTGCAGGAAGTACGCAGACATTGCACCATTACTGGATGTAGAAGACATGGTGCGGATGAAGAAGCCAGATTGGAAGTGCGTGTTCACATATGTACAGAGCTTCTACAGGAAGTTGAAAGATCACGATTCGAACAAAGTGAAAAGTTAATTATTGTGTCACTCTTGCCGTCAGTTATTGTTTTCCGTCCTTCGAGACTGGTTTTGTACATTGCTAAATGTTGGGCATTGAATTTTGAATTTTTTAAGGTATCTGCATAATTTCTGCTCATTATCGGATTCTGTTGAAAGACTTTAGCATTGTTTTTCCACTGAATTTCAGAAATAATTATTAACATGTTTTGTCAAAAGACAAACATTATTTTTCCACTGAATTTCGGATATAATTTATTAGCTTGTTTTTGCCAAAGCTTTAACATTGTTTTGCAACTAAATTTCGAAAATAATTTAGCAACAGTCTTGGTTTGCTTAATTCCAGTTTTAGACACATCATCTTGAAGCATACCTTTCATTTCCTCTTTGGTCTTCTTTAACATTAAAGAAGAAAGGGGAATGTAAATGAATGTCTAGTTAGTGCCAAAATAAAACAAACCCGTTCAGTGGTGTCAGGGTTTAAATTCATGTAAATCACTAACTTTGTTTTGTGGAAATAATAAAAAGGGTCGACCGTCACATGTTTTATAACTATGTACAGTTACACCATATCACCATGGAAATTACTTTTTAAATCTCATTCAACTGAAACAAAACTCGACCAAGATGAAACTCAAAAGATGGAACTCTCAATCGCAAAGTTGGAGCTCAGTAAACTTCAAATGACCGAGTAATTTCTCAAAATACCGATTTCAGTCGAGTAGAAGGCAGTTTCTATTGTTTCATTCTTGGTCGAGTGGAAGATTGTTGGTCGAGTGGAAGATTGTTGGTGGAGTGGAAGAAAGTTTCTGTAAATATTCCATTGGTAGAACTGGAAAATAATGACTGCCTTTGCCAAGTAAGGATGTGAAGTTCCGGATGATACTCGTTCAAAAGATGTTAAATAATTCTGGATAATTGTTATTTTGTTCTCCTTCCAAACTTTACCAGACTGTATATGAATTAAGCACACTTTGTATGTATTTAAAGACTGTCGGAACCATTCATAAACTAACCATTTGACGCTATGTACAATGAATTATCTTTTTAAATTCTGACTAATTTCTATTATCAAGTTAGCTTGACAGATTAGCATGTACAGGGATGTCTTTTTTCAGTGGTTTAAAACAAGACAGTTTACTTATCTGTGGGGTTGGTGTTGTTGGGCAATGTGTAAATATAGTGCTGTGGACATTTCAAGTTTACAAATTATATAGTTTTGAAATAAGCAATTTATTGTAAGCAATTTATCAGTTTTGATAATAAATTTCTGTTCAGTATTTGATTGTTTCAAAATCGCTTTTTATTTAAACAAAAAAGTGCATGGTGTTATTTATATAAAGTCAATATAAAGGGAGAGTTAATCATATGTAGGCAAATTTATATTCTATAGAAAGTACTGCTGAGTGATTTTAAACTATGCAATAGAAAATTGTCATGCAGCAATGAATCGTTCATTATAATTATATAGAAGTTCATGTATATACTTCATGACCTGAGTGATTTATTTTACCCCACCCATTTTATCGAAATAACGAAGGCACTAAAATTTTCTTTGTTTTAGCATACTGTGTTAAAATTAATTTATGATGTTAATGCTATAAAAATTAATTTATTTTCTGTGTTTCTATCACCACCATTTCTATCCATGTTTGAAGTTTTCCTTGACTTTGTTTCGAAATGTGTTGAGCTTTTTTGTAAACTGACACAAGCTAAATAAAATAAATCGTACAAATAAGGGTGAAAAAAATTACCTATGACCCGAAAAGTCAGAAAAAAAATATATATACATTTATTGAAATATTAAGTTTCACTCCAAAAGACAACTATGTGTGTATACTGTGAGCTATAGTTTATAGTTTCCTCTGTCTAGTAAGAGCACAGAAAACTGAAGATAACTGTGAAATATAGTGCTTGTGTCTCCGGTCTTGATATTAAAGTCAAAACCTCAAACATGTGTGGAAATCCTTGTTGATTGTAGGTAAATATTTGTGTTGTAGCTATTTTTGTATATTATTTAAAAACAAAATGCCAAATATGTAAATAAGTGCATGTTGAATTTCTGTTGGTTGTTTATGCTGTATAGAACAAAGAGATTATTCTTTTATAGTTGATTTTAATATGTTTGTCATTTTGTGTATTATTGTTATAGCAAAAACATATTAAAGGGAGATAATTCTAGCAGTAATGAAAAACAAAACGGTCTGTTTTTACCTCCGACAATTTTTTGCATTTGTGCAAAAGTATTAAGGCTTTTTGTATTTATATATATTATGCATTTAAAAAGGTGCATTTGTTTTACCTAAACTTGGTAGGAAAACTTGATTTTAGAAGAGTTGCTCGTGCATTTACAATCTTTTTTTAATTTGACTAAATATAAATTTATTGTTCTTACATTAATTCAGTGTATCACCCGATGATTAACTTCGTACCTCAGTAACATATATTCGAACGTTTTCTTATATTATTCATAATGATTTTATTTTTGCTTTTATAAAAGTATCCATTTACATGGACTCTGCCAAACTGTTTTCTCTAGCCAGTGTGTTTCACCCTTCATGACAAATATTTACTTTAGCCAAATTTGTTTTATTCAATACCTTTTGTTTTATGCCCTACTTGCATTTTATTGTACATGTATTTCTTTTAACAGCCATTCTTTTCACCCACTATGTGTCATGGCCATTCTGTTCACCTCCCTCATACATGTACCGGCATTGTTTTGTAGCCATTCTGTTCACCTCCCATGACGCAATATTAACGGAACTTCATGCTCTGAATGTTGACTTCATAATTTTAATTATATAATTAACTTTGAGGGAAGCAAATTCTTCTCGCGACACATGATATTTTATAGAATACATATATATGTTAATGTAGATATAATAAAAGCAATTAAAAGTTATTTAGGAACTTTCTCAAATTACAGTTCACAAAACTTTTAAGGTAATTGTTGATGTTTTACACAGTTCAAATAACTACCTTATGATATTTATCTAGTGTACCATAGTACTCCCACACCCTATACCCCACCCCACACCACCCCATTTTTTTAACTTGTTTTTAATAGTTATTAATTAATATTGATTGACTTAATCAAGAATAATTAATAACTTTTTAATTTACCATTTTATTATTTTTAATGCCCTCTAACATTAAAAATAGTGGTGAGACGCAGTAGTTGGGTTTTTGTGTTGGAACACAAACAAATACAAACAAAAAATCATGTCAAAGTTGATGTTTTTATCAAATAGTAGGTGAAATATAGACTTAACTGGCCTAATAGTTAATAATGTTGAATATCGTGAAAGTCTTCCAGAAACTGTTATGATACTATGCAAAATGTTAAAAAAGGAGTTATCTCTCTTTACCATCACATGATAGATCACATGGAGGTCATGTGCACATCGTTACATTGTTGTTTTAAGCATATTTTATTTTGTAAATGTGACAGTCCTAGACAGTTTTGTGTAAAACAAAAAATGAAACCTGTATGTTACTCTGCGTCTTGTTCTTCTTTATACTCCAGCTTTGTTTTATTTAAATAACAATATTTAACTTAAACCCACCAGATAACAGTTAAATTACAAGACAAAATTGTTTATCCAAACCCTATCAAGATGTTCAGGTCATAAAATAATGTATATGTGCTGAGTAAAAGTATAGGTTTATTCATGGGTTCTAAATTACTCGAGATTGAATATGCATAAAAAAATTATGAGTAGGTAATATATATAGAACTCGTCGTCAGTAGGTCTAGAAATGGTATACATCTGTTGTAAACTTTGCCTGTTGATGTGATAAGGACTTTATGATTGTTATTGTTTGCAGTGTTGTCAAAGTATTATAAATCAGTGACAAACACAAATTACATAAAATGGCGTAGCATAGCGAAACAGATTTATACAATTTGTGACAGATCATTGCTTGTTATACTTCGCTAACGTCACAAAAAATAATGACAAATGTTTATATAAAAAGAGTTTTATTTAAAAAGTAACACGTAAATTTAAAAGTAATATATGCACAATTGGGTCAGTGATGTTAGCGGCAATAAGCAATAAGCAATAAGCACGAGAAAATCAAGTTGGTATTAACTCATACAGCACGAGACAAGCTTGTCCGACCAATCAACTGTTTTGACATGTTATATAAAAATAGCAAAGACATTTCTGCTACTGATTAACCAACATACAATATATACTCACTGTCAGTGAAAATGCACCACAAAACAAATCCTTTTAAAAGTTAGAATTTGAGGCATTTTGGACAAAATATGATACAATCCATATAACGAGTCGACATTTAACAATTTTTATGTGCATATCTGGATTTAGTGCATTCAACATTGATGTTATGAAATGCAGGTGCATTTCTGGGTTTCTTCAGTAACATCGCACAAAGAAATCTTTTTTCTTGGAAATACATAATACTGTCCGAAGTCAAACAATAAAAAGGCCAGTAAAACCAACTGGAATTTATTCCGAGAAATCCGAGAAGTTTTCTTTTTAAGATTACTGGCTGTATACCAGATAGCGTCATTTTTATGTCGGTTCTTTAATATATCTAAATCAAAACTAGTCATCTAATAAATATTTTTGCCGGTAGAGTAGCTTACACCTTTGCCGTAAATATTCTGTGTTTACATTGTTCCCATTCTCTAACCAGTGTCACGTGACCGTTACTAAATATAGACTGAATTGGCCGGTCGTTTGAGCTGAATGTAGTAGTTATCGTCATGTTCAGTTTAATACCGAATAATCCATGTTTGGGATGATGAAAACGTGTGTAGTTATTAATTGAAAAATAAATATACCATTGCATATGAATACACCAAAATAATATCTAGAAAAAACAACTATATCTACAATTTAAAATCGTTTTTCAACTGTAGGTATCAGAGGTAATTTACTTCACTTCGACGTTCATAATTTGAAGGGAAATAACAGTCCGCAAATTTAAATTGATTGATGTGAAATAGTTGTCTCCCTTGGCTGAAAATGTTTTGCACATGCTTTTAGTTTTATCGATTCAATGTGGTTCGACGTAAAAGGTCATCTATTTTAAAAGGAAATTTTCCTGCGCATGCGCATTAGCGTGTGATTCCCTCCGATTGTGTTTTGTTTAAAATGGCATTTATATAGGTAAACATGTTGGTTTGAGAGTGTATGTTAACATTTCTAAACTATTTTTTCCTCTCCAATCGTCTGATGATAGTGTGTAGTGATTTGTAAAGTGGGGTTGAAAAATAATCACAACATCGAGCGTTTTATCGATAATGACGAAATCTGGTGAATGACGATAACTGGTACACAACCAGTAGCCATATTAAACAATGTTAAATTACAAGGTAAATAACTGCGTAACTGCTTGTCATAAAAGCCTAACCATAAACATGTAAGACAAGTTACGTATCAAGATTCAGTGCTTAAAAAATAGAAAATATGGGTTAAGCACTAGTATCCCAAATGGTTTGCAAATAATCCAACAACATAAACATATTATGGAGTTAATGGTTAAATCTTGTTTATTTAGTTTCCAAGAGACTGCTAAATGCATAACTACATGACAAATTAATAGAGTAGGTATGGCTGCTTTTAACAATCTTTGTAATATTTGTGGAACTGGCTGTGTAATATTTGTGGAACTGGCTCTGTGTTATAGTGAGACTGACTCTGTGTAATAGTGAGACTGACTCTGTGTAATATTTGTGGAACTGGCTCTGTGTAATAGTGAGACTGACTCTGTGTTATATTTGTGGAAGTGGCTCTGTGTAATAGTTGTGGAACTGGCTCTGTGTAATAGTTGTGGAACTGGCTCCGTGTAATATTTGTGGAAGTGGCTCTGTGTAATAGTTGTGAAACTGGCTGTGTAATATTTGTGGAACTGGCTCTGTGTAATAGTGAGACTGACTCTGTGTAATATTTGTGGAACTGGCTCTGTGTAATAGTGAGACTGACTCTGTGTTATATTTGTGGAAGTGGCTCTGTGTAATAGTTGTGGAACTGGCTCTGTGTAATAGTTGTGGAACTGGCTCCGTGTAATATTTGTGGAAGTGGCTCTGTGTAATAGTTGTGAAACTGGCTGTGTAATATTTGTGGAACTGGCTCTGTGTAATAGTGAGACTGACTCTGTGTTATATTTGTGGAACTGGCTGTGTAATATTTGTGGAACTGGCTCTGTGTAATATTTTTGGAAGTGGCTCTGTGTAATAGTTGTGGAACTGGCTGTGTTATATTTGTGGAACTGGCTCTGTGTAATAGTTGTGGAACTGGCTCTGTGTAATAGTTGTGGAACTGGCTCTGTGTAATATTTGTGGTCCTGGCTCTGTGTAATAGTTGAACTGACTCTGTGTTATATTTGTGGAACTGGCTCTGTGTAATAGAGGAACTGACTCTGTGATATATTTGTGGAACTGGCTGTGTAATATTTGTGGAAGTGGCTCTGTGTAATAGTTGTGGAAGTGGCTCTGTGTAATAGTTGTGGAACTGGCTGTGTGTAATAGTTGTGGAACTGGCTCCGTGTAATATTTGTGGAACTGGCTCTGTGTAATAGTTGTGGAACTGGCTCTGTGTAATAGTTATGGAACTGGTTCTGTGTAATAGTTGTGGAACTGGATCTGTGTAATAGTTGTGGAACTGGCTCTGTGTAATAGTGGAACTGACTCTGTGTAATATTTGTGGAACTGGCTGTGTTATATTTGTGGAACTGGCTCTGTGTAATATTTGTGGAAGTGGCTCTGTGTAATAGTTGTGGAGTGGCTCTGTGTAATAGTTGTGGAACTGACTCTGTGTTATATTTGTGGAACTGGTTCTGTGTAATAGATGTGGAACTGGCTGTGTAATATTTGTGGAACTGGCTCTGTGTAATATTTGTGGAAGTGGCTGTGTGTAATAGTTGTGGAAGTGGCTCTGTGTAATATTTGTGGAACTGGCTCTGTGTAATATTTGTGGAACTGGCTCTGTGTAATAGTTGTGGAACTGGCTCTGTGTAATATTTGTGGAATTGGCTCTGTGTAATAGTTGTGGAACTGGTTCTGTGTAATAGTTGTGGAACTGGCTCTGTGTAATATTTGTGGAAATGGCTCTGTGTAATATTTGTGGAAGTGGCTCTGTGTAATAGTTGTGGAACTGGCTGTGTAATATTTGTGGAACTGGCTCTGTGTAAAAGTTGTGGAACTCGCTCTGTGTAATAGATGTGGAACTCGCTGTGGAACTGACTGTGTAATATTTGTGGAACTGGCTCTGTGTAATAGTTGTGGAACTGGCTCTGTGTAATATTTGTGGAACTGGCTGTGTAATATTTGTGGAACTGGCTCAGTGTAATATTTGTGGAAGTGGCTCTGTGTAATAGTTGTGGATCTGACTCTGTGTAATAGTTGTGGAACTGACTGTGTAATATTTGTGGAACTGGCTCAGTGTAATATTTGTGGAACTGGCTCTGTGTAATAGTTGTGGAAATGGCTCTGTGTAATATTTGTGGAACTGGCTGTGTGTTATAGTTGTGGAACTGGCTCTGTGTAATATTTGTGGAACTGGCTGTGTGTAATAGTTGTGGAACTAGTTGTGGAACTGGCTGTGTGTAATAGTTGTGGAACTGGCTGTGTGTAATAGTTGTGGAACTGGCTGTGTGTAATAGTTGTGGAACTGTCTCTGTGTAATAGTTGTGGAACTGGCTGTGTGTAATAGTTGTGGAACTGGCTCAGTGTAATAGTTGTGGAACTGGCTGTGTGTAATAGTTGTGGAACTGGCTCTGTGTAATAGTGGAACTGACTGTAATATTTGTGGAACTGGCTCTGTGTAATATTTGTGGAACTGGCTGTGTGTAATTGTTGTGGAACTGGCTCTGTGTAACAGTGGAACTGACTCTATGTTATATTTGTGGAACTGGCTGTGTGTAATAGTTGTGGAACTGGCTGTGTGTAATAGTTGTGGAACTGGCTCTGTGTAATAGTTGTGGAACTGGCTGTGTGTAATAGTTGTGGAACTGGCTCTGTGTAATAGTGGAACTGACTGTGTAATATTTGTGGAACTGGCTCTGTGTAATATTTGTGGAACTGGCTGTGTGTAATTGTTGTGGAACTGGCTCTGTGTAACAGTGGAACTGACTCTATGTTATATTTGTGGAACTGGCTCTGTGTAATAGTTGTGGAACTGGCTCTGTGTAATAGTTGTGGAACAGTCTCTGTGTAATAGTTGTGGAGCTGGCTGTGTAATAGTTGTGTAACTGGCTCTGCATCATAGTTGTGTAACTGGCTCTGTATACTAGTTGTGGAACTGGCTCTGTATAATAGTTGTGGAACTGGCTCTGTGTAATATTTGTGGATCTGGCTCTGTGTAATATTTGTGGAACTGGCTCTGTGTAATATTTGTGAAACTGGCTCTGTGTAACAGTTGTGGAACTGGCTCTGTGTAATATTTGTGGAACTGGCTGCATCACAGTTGTGGAACTGGCTCTGTGTAATAGTTGTGGAACTGACTCTGTGTAATAGTTGTGGAACTGTCTGTGTCATATTTGTGGAACTGGCTCTGTGTAAAAGTTGTGAAACTGGCTCTGTGTAATATTTGTGGAACTGGCTCTGCGTAATAGTTGTGGAACTGGCTCTGCATCATAGTTGTGGAAATGACTCTATGTAATAGTTGTAGAACTGACTCTATTTAATAGTTGTTGAACTGGCTCTGTGTAATAGTTGTGGAACTGGCTCTGTGTAATATTTGTGGAACTGGCTCTGTAATATTTGTTGAACTGGCTCTGTGTAATAGTTGTAAAACTGGCTCTGTGTAATATTTGTGGAACTGGCTCTGCGTAATAGTTGTGGAACTGGCTCTGCATCATAGTTGTGGAAATGACTCTATGTAATAGTTGTAGAACTGACTCTATTTAATAGTTGTTGAACTGGCTCTGTGTAATAGTTGTGGAACTGGCTCTGTGTAATATTTGTGGAACTGGCTCTGTAATATTTGTTGAACTGGCTCTGTGTAGTAGTTGTGGAACTGGCTCTGTGTAATAGTTGTGGAACTGGCTCTGTGTAATAGCTGTGGAACTGTCTCTGTGTAATAGTTGTGGAGCTGGCTGTGTAATAGTTGTGTAACTGGCTCTAAATCATAGTTGTGTAACTGGCTCTGTATACTAGTTGTGGAACTGGCTCTGTATAATAGTTGTGGAACTGGCTCTTTGTAATATTTGTGGCTCTGGCTCTGTGTAATATTTGTGGAACTGGCTCTGTGTAATATTTGTGAAACTGGCTCTGTGTAACAGTAGTGGAACTGGCTCTGTGTAATATTTGTGGAACTGGCTGCATCACAGTTGTGGAACTGGCTCTGTGTAATAGTTGTGGAACTAGCTCTGTGTAATAGTTGTCGAACTGGCTGTGTCATATTTGTGGAACTGGCTCTGTGTAAAGGTTGTGAAACTCGCTCTGTGTAATATTTGTGGAACTGGCTCTGCGTAATAGTTGTGGAACTGGCTCTGCATCATAGTTGTGGAAATGACTCTATGTAATAGTTGTAGAACTGACTCTATTTAATAGTTGTTGAACTGGCTCTATGTAATAGTTATGGAACTGGCTCTGTGTAATATTTGTGGAACTAGCTCTGTGTAATAGTTGTGGTACTGGCTCTGTGTAATAGTTGTGGGACTGGCTCTGCATCGTGGTTGTGGAATTGACTCTATGTAATAGTTATGGAACTGGCTGTGTAATAGTTGCAGTACTGGCTCTGTGTAATAGTTGTGTAACTGGCTCTGTGTAAAAGTTGTGAAACTGGCTCTGTGTAATATTTGTGGAACTGGCTCTGCATCATAGTTGTGGAACTGACTCTTTGTAATAGTTGTGGAAGTGGCTATGTGTAATAGTTGTGAAACTGACTCTATGTAATAGTTGTGGAACTGGCTGTGTAATAGTTGCGGTACTGGCTCTGTGTAATAATTGTGTAACTGGCTCTGTGTAAAAGTTGTGAAACTGCCTCTGTATAATATTTGTGGAACTGACTCTGTGTAATAGTTGTGGAACTGGCTCTGCATCATAGTTGTGGAACTGACTCTTTGTAATAGTTGTGGAAGTGGCTCTGTGTAATAGTTGTGGAACTGACTCTGTGTAATAGTTGTGGAATGGCTCTGTGTAATAGTTGTGGCAGTGGCTCTGTGTAATTGTTGTGGAACTGACTCTGTGTAATAGTTGTGGAAGTGGCTCTGCATCATAGTTGTGGAAGTGGCTCTGTGTAATTGTTGTGGAACTGACTCTGTGTAATAGTTGTGGAGTGGCTCTGTGTAATAGTTGTGGAAGTGGCTCTGTTTAATATTTGTGGAACTGACTCTGCATCATAGTTGTGGAACTGGCTCTGTGTAATAGTTGCGGAACTGGCTCTGTGTAATATTTGTGGAAATGCTTCTATGTAATAGTTGTGGAATTGGCTCTGTGTGTAACTGGCTCTGCATCATAGTTGTGGACTTGGCTCTGTGTAATAGTTGTGGAACTGGCTCTGTATCATAGTTGTGGAACTGGCTCTGCATCATAGTTGTGGAACTGGCTCTGCATCATAGTTGTGGAACTGTCTCTGTGTAATAGTTGTGGAACTGGCTCTGTATAATAGTTGTTGAACTGACTCTGCATCATAGTTGTGTAACTGGCTCTGTGTAATATTTGTGTAACTGACTCTGTGTAATATTTGTGGAACTGGCTGTGTAATATTTGTGTAACTGGCTCTACATCATAGTTGTGTAACTGGCTCTGTGTAATATTTGTGGAACTGGCTCTGCATCATAGCTGTGGAACTGGCTCTGCATCATAGTTGTGAAACTGGCTCTGCATCATAGCTGTGGAACTGGCTCTGCATCATAGTTGTGGAACTGCCTCTGTGTAATAGTTGTGGAACTGGCTCTGTGTAATAGGTGTGGAACTGGCTCTGCATCATAGTTGTGTAACTGGCTCTGCATCATAGTTGTGTAACTGGCTCTGTATAATAGTTGTGGAACTGGCTCTGCGTCATAGTTGTGGAACTGGCTGTGTAATAGTTGTGTAACTGGATCTGCATCATAGCTGTGGAACTGGCTCTGCATCATTGTTGTGGAACTGCCTCTGTGTAATAGTTGTGGGACTGGCTCTGTGTAATAGGTGAAGAACTGGCTTTGCATCATAGTTGTGTAACTGCCTCTGTGTAATATTTGTGGAACTGGCTCTGTGTAATAGTTGTGGAACTGGCTCTGCATCATAGTTGTGGAACTGACTCTTTGTAATAGTTGTGGAAGTGGCTCTGTGTAATAGTTGTGGGACCGACTCTGTGTAATAGTTGTGGAGTGGCTCTGTGTTATAGTTGTGGAAGTGGCTCTGTGTAATTGTTGTGGAACTGACTCTGTATAATAGTTGTGGAACTGGCTCTGCATCATAGTTGAGGAACTGGCTCTGCACCATAGTTGTGGAACTGGCTCTGCATCATAGTTGTGGAACCAGCTCTGTGTAATAGTTGCGTAACTGGCTCTGTGTAATATTTGTGTAACTGGCTATGTAATATTTGTGTAACTGGCTCTACATCATAGTTGTGTAACTGGCTCTGTGTAATATTTGTGGAACTGGCTCTGTGTAATAGTTGTGGAACTGGCTCTGCATCATAGTTGTGTAACTGGCTCTGTGTAATATTTGGGGAACTGACTCTGTATAATAGTTGTGGAACTGGCTGTGTAATATTTGTGGAACTGGCTGTGTAATATTTGTGGAACTGGCTGTGTAATAGTTGTGTAATTGGCTCTGCATCATAGCTGTGCAACCTGCTCTGTGTACTATTTGTGGAACTGGCTGTGTAATAGTTGTGTAACTGGCTCTGCATCATAGCTGTGGAACTGGCTCTGCACCATAGTTGTCGAACTGTCTCTGCATCATAGCTGTGGAACTGGCTCTGCATCATAGTTGTGGAACTGCCTCTGTGTAATAGTTGTGGAACTGGCTCCGTGTAATAGGTGTGGAACTGGCTCTGCATCATAGTTGTGTAACTGGCTCTGCATCATAGTTGTGTAACTGGCTCTGTATAATAGTTGTGGAACTGGCTCTGCATCATAGTTGTGGAACTGGCTGTGTAATAGTTGTGTAACTGGATCAGCATCATAGCTGTGGAACTGGCTCTGCATCATAGTTGTGGAACTGCCTCTATGTAATTGTTGTGGAACTGGCTCTGTGTAATAGGTGTGGAACTGGCTTTGCATCATAGTTGTGTAACTGCCTCTGTGTAATATTTGTGGAACTGGCTCTGTGTAATAGTTGTGGAACTGGCTCTACATCATAGTTGTGGAACTGGCTCTGTGTAATATTTGTGGAACTGGCTCTGCATCATAGCTGTGGAACTGGCTCTGCATCATAGTTGTGGAACTGGCTCTGCATCATAGCTGTGGAACTGGCTCTGCATCATAGTTGTGGAACTGCCTCTGTGTAATAGTTGTGGAACTGGCTCTGTGTAATAGGTGTGGAACTGGCTCTGCATCATAGTTGTTTAACTGGCTCTGCATCATAGTTGTGTAACTGGCTCTGTATAATAGTTGTGGAACTGGCTCTGCGTCATAGTTGTGGAACTGGCTGTGTAATAGTTGTGTAACTGGATCTGCATCATAGCTGTGGAACTGGCTCTGCATCATAGTTGTGGAACTGCCTCTGTGTAATAGTTGTGGGACTGGCTCTGTGTAATAGGTGAAGAACTGGCTTTGCATCATAGTTGTGTCACTGCCTCTGTGTAATATTTGTGGAACTGGCTCTGTGTAATAGTTGTGGAACTGGCTCTGCATCATGGTTGTGGAACTGACTCTTTGTAATAATTGTGGAAGTGGCTCTGTGTAATAGTTGTGGGACTGACTCTGTGTAATAGTTGTGGAATGGCTCTGTGTAATAGTTGTGGAAGTGGCTCTGTGTCATAGTTGTGGAACTGACTCTGTATAATAGTTGTGGAACTGGCTCTGCATCATAGTTGAGGAACTGGCTCTGCACCATAGTTGTCGAACTGGCTCTGCATCATAGTTGTGGAACCAGCTCTGTGTAATAGTTGCGGAACTGGCTCTGTGTAATATTTGTGGAACTGGCTGTGTAATATTTGTGTAACTGGCTCTACATCATAGTTGTGTAACTGGCTCTGTGTAATATTTGTGGAACTGGCTCTGTGTAATAGTTGTGGAACTGGCTCTGCGTCATAGTTGTGTAACTGGCTCTGTGTAATATTTGGGGAACTGACTCTGTATAATAGTTGTGGAACTGGCTGTGTAATATTTGTGGAACTGGCTGTGTAATATTTGTATCACTGGCTGTGTAATAGTTGTGTAATTGGCTCTGCATCATAGCTGTGCAACCTGCTCTGTGTACTATTTGTGGAACTGACTGTGTAATAGTTGTGTAACTGGCTCTGCATCATAGCTGTGGAACTGGCTCTGCACCATAGTAGTGGAACTGTCTCTGCATCATAGCTGTGGAACTGGCTCTGCATCATAGTTGTGGAACTGCCTCTGTGTAATAGTTGTGGAACTGGCTCCGTGTAATAGGTGTGGAACTGGCTCTGCATCATAGTTGTGTAACTGGCTGTGCATCATAGTTGTGTAACTGGCTCTGTATAATAGTTGTGGAACTGGCTCTGCATCATAGTTGTGGAACTGGCTGTGTAATAGTTGTGTAATTGGCTCTGCATCATAGCTGTGCAACCTGCTCTGTGTACTATTTGTGGAACTGGCTGTGTAATAGTTGTGTAACTGGCTCTGCATCATAGCTGTGGAACTGGCTCTGCACCATAGTTGTGGAACTGTCTCTGCATCATAGCTGTGGAACTGGCTCTGCATCATAGTTGTGGAACTGCCTCTGTGTAATAGTTGTGGAACTGGCTCTGTGTAATAGGTGTGGAACTGGCTCTGCATCATAGTTGTTTAACTGGCTCTGCATCATAGTTGTGTAACTGGCTCTGTATAATAGTTGTGGAACTGGCTCTGCGTCATAGTTGTGGAACTGGCTGTGTAATAGTTGTGTAACTGGATCTGCATCATAGCTGTGGAACTGGCTCTGCATCATAGTTGTGGAACTGCCTCTGTGTAATAGTTGTGGGACTGGCTCTGTGTAATAGGTGAAGAACTGGCTTTGCATCATAGTTGTGTAACTGCCTCTGTGTAATATTTGTGGAACTGGCTCTGTGTAATAGTTGTGGAACTGGCTCTGCATCATAGTTGTGGAACTGACTCTTTGTAATAGTTGTGGAAGTGGCTCTGTGTAATAGTTGTGGGACCGACTCTGTGTAATAGTTGTGGAGTGGCTCTGTGTTATAGTTGTGGAAGTGGCTCTGTGTAATTGTTGTGGAACTGACTCTGTATAATAGTTGTGGAACTGGCTCTGCATCATAGTTGAGGAACTGGCTCTGCACCATAGTTGTGGAACTGGCTCTGCATCATAGTTGTGGAACCAGCTCTGTGTAATAGTTGCGTAACTGGCTCTGTGTAATATTTGTGGAACTGGCTGTGTAATATTTGTGTAACTGGCTCTACATCATAGTTGTGTAACTGGCTCTGTGTAATATTTGTGAAACTGGCTCTGTGTAATAGTTGTGGAACTGGCTCTGCATCATAGTTGTGTAACTGGCTCTGTGTAATATTTGAGGAACTGACTCTGTATAATAGTTGTGGAACTGGCTGTGTAATATTTGTGGAACTGGCTGTGTAATATTTGTGGAACTGGCTGTGTAATAGTTGTGTAATTGGCTCTGCATCATAGCTGTGCAACCTGCTCTGTGTACTATTTGTGGAACTGGCTGTGTAATAGTTGTGTAACTGGCTCTGCATCATAGCTGTGGAACTGGCTCTGCACCATAGTTGTGGAACTGTCTCTGCATCATAGCTGTGGAACTGGCTCTGCATCATAGTTGTGGAACTGCCTCTGTGTAATAGTTGTGGAACTGGCTCCGTGTAATAGGTGTGGAACTGGCTCTGCATCATAGTTGTGTAACTGGCTCTGCATCATAGTTGTGTAACTGGCTCTGTATAATAGTTGTGGAACTGGCTCTGCATCATAGTTGTGGAACTGGCTGTGTAATAGTTGTGTAACTGGATCAGCATCATAGCTGTGGAACTGGCTCTGCATCATAGTTGTGGAACTGCCTCTATGTAATTGTTGTGGAACTGGCTCTGTGTAATAGGTGTGGAACTGGCTTTGCATCATAGTTGTGTAACTGCCTCTGTGTAATATTTGTGGAACTGGCTCTGTGTAATAGTTGTGGAACTGGCTCTACATCATAGTTGTGGAACTGGCTCTGTGTAATATTTGTGGAACTGGCTCTGCATCATAGCTGTGGAACTGGCTCTGCATCATAGTTGTGGAACTGGCTCTGCATCATAGCTGTGGAACTGGCTCTGCATCATAGTTGTGGAACTGCCTCTGTGTAATAGTTGTGGAACTGGCTCTGTGTAATAGGTGTGGAACTGGCTCTGCATCATAGTTGTTTAACTGGCTCTGCATCATAGTTGTGTAACTGGCTCTGTATAATAGTTGTGGAACTGGCTCTGCGTCATAGTTGTGGAACTGGCTGTGTAATAGTTGTGTTACTGGATCTGCATCATAGCTGTGGAACTGGCTCTGCATCATAGTTGTGGAACTGCCTCTGTGTAATAGTTGTGGGACTGGCTCTGTGTAATAGGTGAAGAACTGGCTTTGCATCATAGTTGTGTAACTGCCTCTGTGTAATATTTGTGGAACTGGCTCTGTGTAATAGTTGTGGAACTGGCTCTGCATCATGGTTGTGGAACTGACTCTTTTTAATAGTTGTGGAAGTGGCTCTGTGTAATAGTTGTGGGACTGACTCTGTGTAATAGTTGTGGAGTGGCTCTGTGTAATAGTTGTGGAAGTGGCTCTGTGTCATAGTTGTGGAACTGACTCTGTATAATAGTTGTGGAACTGGCTCTGCATCATAGTTGAGGAACTGGCTCTGCACCATAGTTGTCGAACTGGCTCTGCATCATAGTTGTGGAACCAGCTCTGTGTAATAGTTGCGGAACTGGCTCTGTGTAATATTTGTGGAACTGGCTGTGTAATATTTGTGTAACTGGCTCTACATCATAGTTGTGTAACTGGCTCTGTGTAATATTTGTGGAACTGGCTCTGTGTAATAGTTGTGGAACTGGCTCTGCGTCATAGTTGTGTAACTGGCTCTGTGTAATATTTGGGGAACTGACTCTGTATAATAGTTGTGGAACTGGCTGTGTAATATTTGTGGAACTGGCTGTGTAATATTTGTATCACTGGCTGTGTAATAGTTGTGTAATTGGCTCTGCATCATAGTTGTGGAACTGCCTCTGTGTAATAGTTGTGGAACTGGCTCCGTGTAATAGGTGTGGAACTGGCTCTGCATCATAGTTGTGTAACTGGCTCTGCATCATAGTTGTGTAACTGGCTCTGTATAATAGTTGTGGAACTGGCTCTGCATCATAGTTGTGGAACTGGCTGTGTAATAGTTGTGTAACTGGATCAGCATCATAGCTGTGGAACTGGCTCTGCATCATAGTTGTGGAACTGCCTCTATGTAATTGTTGTGGAACTGGCTCTGTGTAATAGGTGTGGAACTGGCTTTGCATCATAGTTGTGTAACTGCCTCTGTGTAATATTTGTGGAACTGGCTCTGTGTAATAGTTGTGGAACTGGCTCTACATCATAGTTGTGGAACTGGCTCTGTGTAATATTTGTGGAACTGGCTCTGCATCATAGCTGTGGAACTGGCTCTGCATCATAGTTGTGGAACTGGCTCTGCATCATAGCTGTGGAACTGGCTCTGCATCATAGTTGTGGAACTGCCTCTGTGTAATAGTTGTGGAACTGGCTCTGTGTAATAGGTGTGGAACTGGCTCTGCATCATAGTTGTTTAACTGGCTCTGCATCATAGTTGTGTAACTGGCTCTGTATAATAGTTGTGGAACTGGCTCTGCGTCATAGTTGTGGAACTGGCTGTGTAATAGTTGTGTAACTGGATCTGCATCATAGCTGTGGAACTGGCTCTGCATCATAGTTGTGGAACTGCCTCTGTGTAATAGTTGTGGGACTGGCTCTGTGTAATAGGTGAAGAACTGGCTTTGCATCATAGTTGTGTAACTGCCTCTGTGTAATATTTGTGGAACTGGCTCTGTGTAATAGTTGTGGAACTGGCTCTGCATCATGGTTGTGGAACTGACTCTTTGTAATAGTTGTGGAAGTGGCTCTGTGTAATAGTTGTGGGACTGACTCTGTGTAATAGTTGTGGAGTGGCTCTGTGTAATAGTTGTGGAAGTGGCTCTGTGTCATAGTTGTGGAACTGACTCTGTATAATAGTTGTGGAACTGGCTCTGCATCATAGTTGAGGAACTGGCTCTGCACCATAGTTGTCGAACTGGCTCTGCATCATAGTTGTGGAACCAGCTCTGTGTAATAGTTGCGGAACTGGCTCTGTGTAATATTTGTGGAACTGGCTGTTATATATTTGTGTAACTGGCTCTACATCATAGTTGTGTAACTGGCTCTGTGTAATATTTGTGGAACTGGCTCTGTGTAATAGTTGTGGAACTGGCTCTGCGTCATAGTTGTGTAACTGGCTCTGTGTAATATTTGGGGAACTGACTCTGTATAATAGTTGTGGAACTGGCTGTGTAATATTTGTGGAACTGGCTGTGTAATATTTGTATCACTGGCTGTGTAATAGTTGTGTAATTGGCTCTGCATCATAGTTGTGGAACTGCCTCTGTGTAATAGTTGTGGAACTGGCTCCGTGTAATAGGTGTGGAACTGGCTCTGCATCATAGTTGTGTAACTGGCTCTGCATCATAGTTGTGTAACTGGCTCTGTATAATAGTTGTGGAACTGGCTCTGCATCATAGTTGTGGAACTGGCTGTGTAATAGTTGTGTAACTGGATCAGCATCATAGCTGTGGAACTGGCTCTGCATCATAGTTGTGGAACTGCCTCTATGTAATTGTTGTGGAACTGGCTCTGTGTAATAGGTGTGGAACTGGCTTTGCATCATAGTTGTGTAACTGCCTCTGTGTAATATTTGTGGAACTGGCTCTGTGTAATAGTTGTGGAACTGGCTCTACATCATAGTTGTGGAACTGGCTCTGTGTAATATTTGTGGAACTGGCTCTGCATCATAGCTGTGGAACTGGCTCTGCATCATAGTTGTGGAACTGGCTCTGCATCATAGCTGTGGAACTGGCTCTGCATCATAGTTGTGGAACTGCCTCTGTGTAATAGTTGTGGAACTGGCTCTGTGTAATAGGTGTGGAACTGGCTCTGCATCATAGTTGTTTAACTGGCTCTGCATCATAGTTGTGTAACTGGCTCTGTATAATAGTTGTGGAACTGGCTCTGCGTCATAGTTGTGGAACTGGCTGTGTAATAGTTGTGTAACTGGATCTGCATCATAGCTGTGGAACTGGCTCTGCATCATAGTTGTGGAACTGCCTCTGTGTAATAGTTGTGGGACTGGCTCTGTGTAATAGGTGAAGAACTGGCTTTGCATCATAGTTGTGTAACTGCCTCTGTGTAATATTTGTGGAACTGGCTCTGTGTAATAGTTGTGGAACTGGCTCTGCATCATGGTTGTGGAACTGACTCTTTGTAATAGTTGTGGAAGTGGCTCTGTGTAATAGTTGTGGGACTGACTCTGTGTCATAGTTGTGGAGTGGCTCTGTGTAATAGTTGTGGAAGTGGCTCTGTGTCATAGTTGTGGAACTGACTCTGTATAATAGTTGTGGAACTGGCTCTGCATCATAGTTGAGGAACTGGCTCTGCACCATAGTTGTCGAACTGGCTCTGCATCATAGTTGTGGAACCAGCTCTGTGTAATAGTTGCGGAACTGGCTCTGTGTAATATTTGTGGAACTGGCTGTGTAATATTTGTGTAACTGGCTCTACATCATAGTTGTGTAACTGGCTCTGTGTAATATTTGTGGAACTGGCTCTGTGTAATAGTTGTGGAACTGGCTCTGCGTCATAGTTGTGTAACTGGCTCTGTGTAATATTTGTGGAACTGGCTGTGTAATAGTTGTGTAACTGGCTCTGCATCATAGCTGTGGAACTGGCTCTGCACCATAGTTGTGGAACTGTCTCTGCATCATAGCTGTGGAACTGGCTCTGCATCATAGTTGTGGAACTGCCTCTATGTAATTGTTGTGGAACTGGCTCTGTGTAATAGGTGTGGAACTGGCTTTGCATCATAGTTGTGTAACTGCCTCTGTGTAATATTTGTGGAACTGGCTCTGTGTAATAGTTGTGGAACTGGCTCTGCATCATAGTTGTGGAACTGACTCTTTGTAATAGTTGTGGAAGTGGCTCTGTGTAATAGTTTAGGAACTGACACTATGTAATAGTTGTGGAACTGGCTGTGTAATAGTTGTGGAACTGGCTCTGTGTAAAAGTTGTGAAACTGCCTCTGTATAATATTTGTGGAACTGATTCTGTGTAATAGTTGTGGAACTGGCTCTGCATCATAGTTGTGGAACTGACTCTTTGTAATAGTTGTGGAAGTGGCTCTGTGTAATAGTTGTGGGACTGACTCTGTGTAATAGTTGTGGATTGGCTCTGTGTAATAGTTGTGGAACTTGCTCTGCATCATAGTTGTGTAACTGACTCTTTGTAATAGTTGTGGAAGTGGCTCTGTGTAATAGTTAAGGAACTGACTCTATGTAATAGTTGTGGAACTGGCTGTGTAATAGTTGTGGAACTGGCTCTGTGTAAAAGTTGTGAAACTGCCTCTGTATAATATTTGTGGAACTGATTCTGTGTAATAGTTGTGGAACTGGCTCTGCATCATAGTTGTGGAACTGACTCTGTGTAATAGTTGTGGGACTGACTCTGTGTAATAGTTGTGGAGTGGCTCTTTGTAATAGTTGTGGAAGTGGCTCTGTGTAATAGTTGTGTAACTGACTCTATGTAATAGTTGTGGAACTGGCTGTGTAATAGTTGCGGTACTGGCTCTGTGTAATAGTTGTGTAACTGTCTCTGTGTAAAAGTTGTGAAACTGCCTCTGTATAATATTTGTGGAACTGACTCTGTGTAATAGTTGTGGAACTGGCTCTGCATCATAGTTGTGGAACTGACTCTTTGTAATAGTTGTGGAAGTGGCTCTGTGTAATAGTTGTGGAACTGACTCTGTGTAATAGTTGTGGAGTGGCTCTGTGTAATAGTTGTGAAAGTGGCTCTGTGTAATTGTTGTGGAACTGACTCTGTGTAATAGTTGTGGAACTGGCTCTGCATCATAGTTGTGGAACTGCCTCTGTGTAATAGTTATGGAACTGGCTCTGTGTAATAGGTGTGGAACTGGCTCTGCATCATAGTTGTGTAACTGGCTCTGCATCATAGTTGTGTAACTTGCTCTGTATAATAGTTGTGGAACTGGCTCTGCATCATAGTTGTGGAACTGGCTGTGTAATAGTTGTGTAACTGGATCTGCATCATAGCTGTGGAACTGGCTCTGCATCATAGTGGTGGAACTGCCTCTGTGTAATTGTTGTGGAACTGGCTCTGTGTAATAGGTGTGGAACTGGCTTTGCATCATAGTTGTGTAACTGCCTCTGTGTAATAGTTGTGGAGTGGCTCTGTGTAATAGTTGTGGAACTGGCTCTGCATCATAGTTGTGGAACTGACTCTTTGTAATAGTTGTGGAAGTGGCTCTGTGTAATAGTTTAGGAACTGACTCTATGTAATAGTTGTGGAACTGGCTGTGTAATAGTTGTGGAACTGGCTCTGTGTAAAAGTTGTGAAACTGCCTCTGTATAATAGTTGTGGAACTGATTCTGTGTAATAGTTGTGGAACTGGCTCTGCATCATAGTTGTGGAACTGACTCTGTGTAATAGTTGTGGAACTGGCTGTGTAATAGTTGCGGTACTGGCTCTGTGTAATAGTTGTGGAACTGGCTCTATGTAAAAGTTGTGAAACTGCCTCTGTATAATATTTTTGGAATTGACTCTGTGTAATAGTTGTGGAACTGGCTCTGCATCATATTTGTGGAACTGACTCTTTGTAATAGTTGTGGAAGTGGCTCTATGTAATAGTTGTGGAACTGACTCTGTGTAATAGTTGTGGAGTGGCTCTGTGTAATAGTTGTGGAACTGACTCTGTGTAATAGTTGTGGAAGTGGCTCTGTGTAATTGTTGTGGAACTGACTGTGTGTAATAGTTGTGGAGTGGCTCTGTGTAATAGTTGTGGAAGTGGCTCTGTTTAATAGTTGTGGAACTGGCTCTGTGTAATATTTGTGGAACTGCTTCTGTGTAATAGTTGTGGAATTGGCTCTGTGTGTAACTGGCTCTGCATCATAGTTGTGGAACTGGCTCTGTGTAATAGTTGGTGAACTGGCTCTGTATAATAGTTGTGGAACTGGCTCTGCATCATAGTTGTGGAACTGGCTCTGCATCATAGTTGTGGAACTGGCTCTGCATCATAGTTGTGGAACTGGCTCTGCATCATAGTTGTGGAACTGGCTCTGTGTAATAGTTGTGGAACTGGCTCTGTGTAATAGTTGTGGAATTGGCTCTGTGTGTAACTGGCTCTGCATCATAGTTGTGGAACTGGCTCTGCATCATAGTTGTGGAACTGGCTCTGTGTAATAGTTGTGGAACTGGCTCTGTATAATAGTTGTGGAACTGACTCTGCATCATAGTTGTGTAACTGGCTCTGTGTAATATTTGTGTAACTGACTCTGTGTAATATTTGTGGAACTGGCTGTGTAATATTTGTGTAACTGGCTCTGCATCATAGTTGTGTAACTGGCTCTGTGTAATATTTGTGGAACTGACTCTGTGTAATAGTTGTGGCACTGGCTGTGTAATATTTGTGGAACTGGCTGTGTAATAGTTGTGTAATTGGCTCTGCATCATAGCTGTGCAACCTGCTCTGTGTACTATTTGTGGAACTTGATGTGTAATATTTGTGTAACTGGCTCTACATCATAGTTGCGTAACTGGCTCTGTGTAATATTTGTGGAACTGGCTCTGTGTAATAGTTGTGGAACTGGCTCTGCATCATTGTTGTGGAACTGGCTCTGCATCATAGCTGTGGAACTGGCTCTGCATCATAGTTGTGGAACTGCCTCTGTGGAATAGTTGTGGAACTGGCTCTGTGCAATAGGTGTGGAACTGGCTCTGCATCATAGTTGTGTAACTGGCTCTGCATCATAGTTGTGTTACTGGCTCTGTATAATAGTTGTGGAACTGGCTCTGCATCATAGTTGTGGAACTGGCTGTGTAATAGTTGTGTAACTGGATCTGCATCATAGCTGTGGAACTGGCTCTGCATCATAGTTGTGGAACTGCCTCTATGTAATAGTTGTGGAACTGGCTCTGTGTAATAGGTGAAGAACTGGCTTTGCATCATAGTTGTGTAACTGCCTCTGTGTAATATTTGTGGAACTGGCTCTGTGTAATAGTTGTGTAACTGGCTCTACATCATAGTTGTGAAACTGGCTCTGTGTAATATTTGTGGAACTGGCTCTGTTTAATAGTTGTGGAACTGTCTCTGGATCATAGTTGTGGAACTGGCTGTGTAATAGTTGTGTAAATGGATCTGCATCATAGCTGTGGAACTGGCTCTGCATCATAGTTGTGGAACTGCCTCTATGTAATAGTTGTGGAACTGGCTCTGTGTAATAGGTGAAGAACTGGCTTTGCATCATAGTTGTGTAACTGCCTCTGTGTAATATTTGTGGAACTGGCTCTGTGTAATAGTTGTGTAACTGGCTCTACATCATAGTTGTGAAACTGGCTCTGTGTAATATTTGTGGAACTGACTGTGTAATAGTTGTGTAATCGGCTCTGCATCATAGCTGTGCAACCTGCTCTGTGTAATATTTGTGGAACTGGCTGTGTAATAGTTGTGTAACTGGCTCTGCATCATAGCTGTGGAACTGGCTCTGCATCATAGTTGTGGAACTGGCTCTGCATCATAGCTGTGGAACTGGCTCTGCATCATAGTTGTGGAACTGCCTCTGTGTAATAGTTGTGGAACTGGCTCTGCATCATAGTTGTGGAACTGGCTGTGTAATAGTTGTGTAACTGGTTCTGCATCATAGTTGTGTAACTGGTTCTGTGTAATATTTGAGTAACTGACTCTGTGTAATATTTGTGGAACTGGCTGTGTAATAGTTGTGTAACTGACTCTGCATCATAGTTGTGTTACTGGCTCTGTGTAATAGTTGTGGAACTGGCTTTGTGTAATAATTGTGGAACTGGCTCTGCATCATAGTTGTTGAACTGGCTTTGTGTAATAATTGTGGAACTGGCTCTGCATCATAGTTGTGGAACTGGCTCTGTGTAATAGTTGTGGAACTGACTCTGCATCATAGTTGTGGAACGTACTCTGCATCATAGTTGTGGAACTGGCTCTGCATCATAGTTATGGAACTGGCTCTGTGTAATAGTTGTGGAACTGACTCTGCATCATAGTTGTGGAACTGGCTCTGTGTAATAGTTTTGGAATTGAGTCTGCATCATAGTTGTGTAACTGGCTCTGTGTAAAAGTTGTGTAACTGGCTCTGCATCATAGTTGTGTAACTGACTCTGCATCATAGTTGTGTAACTTGCTCTGTGTAATATTTGTGGACCTGGCTCTGTTTAATAGTTGTGGAACCGGCTGTGTAATAGTTGTGTAATCGGCTCTGCATCATAGCTGTGCAACCTTCTCTGTGTAATATTTGTGGAACTGGCTGTGTAATAGTTGTGTAACTGGCTCTGCATCATAGCTGTGGAACTGGCTCTGCATCATAGTTGTGGAACTGACTCTGCATCATAGTTGTGGAACGTACTCTGCATCATAGTTGTGGAACTGGCTCTGCATCATAGTTATGGAACTGGCTCTGTGTAATAGTTGTGGAACTGACTCTGCATCATAGTTGTGGAACTGGCTCTGTGTAATAGTTTTGGAATTGAGTCTGCATCATAGTTGTGTAACTGGCTCTGTGTAAAAGTTGTGTAACTGGCTCTGCATCATAGTTGTGTAACTGACTCTGCATCATAGTTGTGTAACTTGCTCTGTGTAATATTTGTGGACCTGGCTCTGTTTAATAGTTGTGGAACTGGCTGTGTAATAGTTGTGTAATCGGCTCTGCATCATAGCTGTGCAACCTGCTCTGTGTAATATTTGTGGAACTGGCTGTGTAATAGTTGTGTAACTGACTCTGCATCATAGCTGTGGAACTGGCTCTGCATCATAGTTGTGGAACTGGCTCTGCATCATAGCTGTGGAACTGGCTCTGCATCATAGTTGTGGAACTGCCTCTGTGTAATAGTTGTGGAACTGGCTCTGTGTAATAGGTGTGGAACTGGCTCTGCATCATAGTTGTGTAACTGGCTCTGCATCATAGTTGTGTAACTGGCTCTGTATAATAGTTGTGGAACTGGCTCTGCATCATAGTTGTGGAACTGGCTGTGTAATAGTTGTGTAACTGGTTCTGCATCATAGTTGTGTAACTGGTTCTGTGTAATATTTGAGTAACTGACTCTGTGTAATATTTGTGGAACTGGCTGTGTAATAGTTGTGTAACTGACTCTGCATCATAGTTGTGTTACTGGCTCTGTGTAATAGTTGTGGAACTGGCTTTGTGTAATAATTGTGGAACTGGCTCTGCATCATAGTTGTTGAACTGGCTTTGTGTAATAATTGTGGAACTGGCTCTGCATCATAGTTGTGGAACTGGCTCTGTGTAATAGTTGTGGAACTGACTCTGCATCATAGTTGTGGAACGTACTCTGCATCATAGTTGTGGAACTGGCTCTGCATCATAGTTATGGAACTGGCTCTGTGTAATAGTTGTGGAACTGACTCTGCATCATAGTTGTGGAACTGGCTCTGTGTAATAGTTTTGGAATTGAGTCTGCATCATAGTTGTGTAACTGGCTCTGTGTAAAAGTTGTGTAACTGGCTCTGCATCATAGTTGTGTAACTGACTCTGCATCATAGTTGTGTAACTTGCTCTGTGTAATATTTGTGGACCTGGCTCTGTTTAATAGTTGTGGAACTGGCTCTGGATCACAGTTGTGTAACTGGCTCTGTGTTATAGTTGTGGAACTGAGTCTGCATCATAGTTGTGTAACTGGCTCTGTGTAAAAGTTGTGTAAATGGCTCTGCATCATAGTTGTGTAACTGGCTCTGCATCATAGTTGTGTAACTTGTTCTGTGTAATATTTGTGGACCTGGCTCTGTTAAATAGTTGTGGAACTGGCTCTGGATCACAGTTGTTTAACTAGCTCTGTGTAATAATTGTGGAACTGACTCTGTGTAATAGTTGTGGAACTGGCTCTGGATCACAGTTGTGTAACTAGCTCTGTGTAATATTTGTGGAACTGACTCTGTGTAATAATTGTGGAACTGACTCTGCATCATAGTTGTGGAACTGGCTCTGGATCACAGTTGTGTAACTAGCTCCGTGTAATATTTGTGGAACTGGCTCAGGAATCATAGTTGTGGAACTGGCTCTGCTCCATAGTTATGGAACTGGCTCTGTGTCATAGTTGTGGAACTGACTCTGCATCATAGTTGTGGAACTGGCTCTGTTTAATATTTGTGGAACTGGCTCTGCATCATAGATGTGTAACTGGCTCTGTGTAAAAGTTGTGTAACTAGCTCTGCATCATAGTTGTGTTACTGGCTCTGCATCATAGTTGTGTAACTTGCTCTGTGTAATATTCGTGGAACTGGATCTGTTTAATAGTTGTGGAACTGGTTCTGGATCACAGTTGTGTTACTAGCTCTGTGTAATATTTGTGGAACTGACTCTGTGTAATAGTTGTGGAACTGGCTGTGTAATATTTGTGGAACTGGCTGTGCATCATAGCTGTGCAATCTGCTCTGTGTAATATTTGTGGAACTGGCTCTGCATCATAGCTATTGAACTGGCTCTGCATCATAGTTGTGGAACTGGCTCTGCATCATAGCTGTGGAACTGGCTCTGCATCACAGTTGTGTAACTGCCTCTGTGTAATAGTTGTGGAACTGGCTCTGTGTAATAGGTGTGGAACTGGCTCTGCTTCATAGTTGTGGAACTGGCTCTGCATCATAGTTGTGGAACTGGCTCTGCATCATAGATGTGTAACTGGCTCTTTATAATAGTTGTGGAACTGGCTCTGCATCATAGTTGTGGAAATGGCTGTGTAATAGTTGTGGAACTGGTTCTGCATCATAGTTGTGGAACTGGTTCTGTGTAATATTTGTGTTACTGACTCTGTGTAATATTTGTGGAACTGGCTGTGTAATAGTTGTGTAACTCACTCTGCATCATAGTTGTGTAACTGGCTCTGTGTAATACTTGTGGAACTGGCTTTGTGTAATAATTGTGGAAATGGCTCTGCATCATAGTTGTGTAACTGGCTCTGTGTAATATTTGTGGAAATGACTCTGTGTAAAATGTGTGGAACTGGCTGTGTAATAGTTGTGTAATTGGCTCTGCATCATAGTTGTGGAACTGGCTCTGCATCATAGTTGTGGAACTGGCTCTGCATCATAGTTGTGTAACTGGCTCTGTGTAATAGTTGTGTAACTGGCTCTGTGTAATAGTTGTGGAATTGGCTCTGTGTGTAACTGGCTCTGCATCATAGTTGTGGAACTGGCTCTGCATCATAGTTGTGGAACTGGCTCTGTGTAATAGTTGTGGAACTGGCTCTGTGTAATAGTTGTGGAATTGGCTCTGTGTGTAACTGGCTCTGCATCATAGTTGTGGAACTGGCTCTGCATCATAGTTGTGGAACTGGCTCAGTGTAATAGTTGTGGAACTGGCTCTGTATAATAGTTGTGGAACTGACTCTGCATCATAGTTGTGTAACTGGCTCTGTGTAATATTTGTGTAACTGACTCTGTGTAATATTTGTGGAACTGGCTGTGTAATATTTGTGGAACTGGCTCTGCATCATAGTTGTGTAACTGGCTCTGTGTAATATTTGTGTAACTGACTCTGTGTAATATTTGTGGAACTGGCTGTGTAATATTTGTGGAACTGGCTCTGCATCATAGTTGTGGAACTGACTCTGTGTAATAGTTGTGGCACTGGCTGTGTAATATTTGTGGAACTGGCTGTGTAATAGTTGTGTAATTGGCTCTGCATCATAGTTTTGTTACTGGCTCTGTGTTATAGTTGTGGAACTGGCTTTGTGTAATAATTGTGGAACTGGCTCTGCATCATAGTTGTGGAACTGGCTCTGCATCATAGCTGTGGAACTGGCTCTGCATCATAGTTGTGGAACTGCCTCTGTGTAATAGTTGTGGAACTGGCTCTGTGTAATAGGTGTGGAACTGGCTCTGCATCATAGTTGTGGAACTGGCTCTGCATCATAGTTGTGTAACTGGCTCTGTATAATAGTTGTGGAACTGGCTCTGTGTAATAGGTGTGGAACTGGCTCTGCATCATAGTTGTGTAACTGGCTCTGCATCATAGTTGTGTAACTGGCTCTGTATAATAGTTGTGGAACTGGCTATGCACCATAGTTGTGGAACTGGCTGTGTAATAGTTGTGTAACTGGTTCTGCATCATAGTTGTGTAACTGGTTCTGTGTAATATTTGTGTAACTGACTCTGTGTAATATTTGTGGAACTGGCTGTGTAATAGTTGTGTAACTGACTCTGCATCATAGTTTTGTTACTGGCTCTGTGTTATAGTTGTGGAACTGGCTTTGTGTAATAATTGTGGAACTGGCACTGCATCATAGTTGTGGAACTGGCTCTGCATCATAGTTATGGAACTGGCTCTGTGTAATAGTTGTGGAACTGACTCTGCATCATAGTCGTGGAACTGGCTCTGTGTAATAGTTGTGGAACTGAGTTTGCATCATAGTTGTGTAACTGGCTCTGTGTAAAAGTTGTGTAACTGGCTCTGCATCATAGTTGTGTAACTGGCTCTGCATCATAGTTGTGTAACTTGCTCTGTGTAATATTTGTGGACCTGGCACTGTTTAATAGTTGTGGAACTGGCTCTGGATCACAGTGGTGTAACTGGCTCTGTGTAATAGTTGTGGAACTGAGTCTGCATCATAGTTGTGTAACTGGCTCTGTGTAAAAGTTGTGTAACTGGCTCTGCATCATAGTTGTGTAACTGGCTCTGCATCATAGTTGTGTAACTTGCTCTGTGTAATATTTGTGGACCTGGCTCTGTTTAATAGTTGTGGAACTGGCTCTGGATCACAGTTGTGTAACTAGCTCTGTGTAATATTTGTGGAACTGACTCTGTGTAATAGTGGTGTAACTGGCTCTGGATCACAGTTGTGTAACTAGCTCTGTGTAATAATTGTGGAACTGACTCTGTGAAATATTTGTGGAACAAACTATGCATCATAGTTGTGGAACTGGCTCTGTGTAATAGTTGTGGAACTGAGTCTGCATCATAGTTGTGTAACTGGCTCTGTGTAAAAGTTGTGTAACTGGCTCTGCATCATAGTTATGTAACTGGCTCTGCATCATAGTTGTGTAACTTGCTCTGTGTAATAGTTGTGTAACTGGCTCTACATCATAGTTGTGTAACTGGCTGTGTAATAGTTGTGTAACTGGCTCTGCATCATAGTTGTGTAACTGGCTCTGTATAATAGTTGTGGAACTGGCTCTGTATAATAGTTGTGGAACTGGCTCTGTGTAATAGTTGTGGAACTGGCTCTGTGTAATAGTTGTGGAACTGGCTCCATCACAGTTGTGGAACTGGCTCTGTGTAATAGTTGTGGAACTGGCTCTGTGTAATATTTGTGGAACTGGCTCTGTGTAATAGTTGTGAAACTGGCTCTGTGTAATATTTGTGGAACTGGCTCTGCATAATAGTTGTGGAACTGGCTCTGCATCATAGTTGTGGAAATGACTCTATGTAATAGTTGTAGAACTGACTCTATTTAATAGTTGTTGAACTGGCTCTGTGTAATAGTTGTGAAACTGGCTCTGTGTAATATTTGTGGAACTTGCTCTGTGTAATAGTTGTGGAACTGGCTGTGTAATATTTGTGGAACTGGCTGTGTGTAATATTTGTGGAACTGGCTCTGTGTAATAGTTGTGGAACTGGCTCTGTATAATATTTGTGGAACTGGCTCTGCATCATAGTTGTGGAACTGGCTCTGTGTAATAGTTGTGGAACTGGCTCTGCATAAAAGTTGTGGAACTTGCTCTGTGTAATAGTTTTGGAACTGGCTGTGTAATATTTGTGGAACTGGCTGTGTAATAGTTGTGTAACTGACTCTGCATCATAGTTGTGGAACTGGCTCTGTGTAATAGTTGTGGAACTGGCTTTTTGTGATAATTGTGGAACTGGCTCTGCATCATAGTTGTGTAACTGGCTCTGTGTAATATTTGTGGAACTGGCTCTGTGTAATAGTTGTGGAACTGGCTGTGGAATAGTTGTGTAACTGGCTCTGCATCATAGTTTTGGAACTGGCTCTGTGTAATATTTGTGGAACTGACTCTGCATCATAGTTGTGGAACTGGCTCTGTGTAATAGTTGTGAAACTGACTTGCATCATAGTTGTGGAACTGGCTGTGCATCATAGTTGTGGGACTGGCTCTGCATCATAGTTATGGAACTGGCTCTGTGTAATAGTTGTGGAACTGACTCTGCATCATAGTTGTGGAACTGGCTCTGTGTAATAGTTGTGGAACTGAGTCTGCATCATAGTTGTGTAACTGGCTCTGTGTAAAAGTTGTGTAACTGGCTCTACATCATAGTTATGTAACTGGCTCTGCATCATAGTTGTGTAACTTGCTCTGTGTACTATTTGTGTAACTGGCTCTGCATCATAGTTGTGTAACTGGCTCTGTATAATAGTTGTGGAACTGGCTCTGTATAATAGTTGCTGAACTGGCTCTGTGTAATAGTTGTGGAACTGGCTCTGTGTAATAGTTGTGGAACTGGCTCTTTGTAATAGCTGTGGAGTTGGCTCTGTTTAATAGATGTGGGACTGGCTCTGTGTAACAGTTGTGGAACTGGCTCTGTGTAATAGTTGTGGAACTGGCTCTTTGTAATAGCTGTGGAATTGGCTCTGTGTAATAGGTGTGGGACTGGCTCTGTGTAACAGTTGTGGAACTGGCTCTGTGTAATATTTGTGGAACTGGCTCCATCACAGTTGTGGAACTGGCTCTGTGTAATAGTTGTGGAACTGGCTCTGTGTAATATTTGTGGAACTGGCTGTGTAATATTTGTGGAACTGGCTCTGTGTAATAGTTGTGTAACTGGCTCTGGATCACAGTTGTGTAACTAGCTCTGTGTAATAGTTGTGAAACTGGCTCTGTGTAATATTTGTCGAACTGGCTCTGCATCATAGTTGTGGAACTGGCTCTGCATCATAGTTGTGGAACTGGCTCTGTGTAATAGTTGTGGAACTGGCTCTGTGTAATAGTTGTGGAATTGGCTCTGTGTGTAACTGGCTCTGCATCATAGTTGTGGAACTGGCTCTGCATCATAGTTGTGGAACTGGCTCTGTGTAATAGTTGTGGAACTGGCTCTGTATAATATTTGTGGAACTGGCTCTGTATCATAGTTGTGGAACTGGCTCTGTGTAATATTTGTGGAACTGGCTCTGTGTAATAGTTGTGGAACTGGCTGTGTAATAGTTGTGGAACTGGCTGTGTAATAGTTGTGTAATTGGCTCTGTGTAATATTTGTGGAACTGGCTCTGCATCATAGTTGTGGAACTGGCTCTGTGTAATAGTTGTGGAACTGGCTGTGTAATAGTTGTGGAACTGGCTGTGTAATAGTTGTGGAACTGGCTGTGTAATAGTTGTGGAACTGGCTCTGTGTAATAGTTGTGGAACTGGCTGTGTAATAGTTGTGGAACTGGCTCTGTGTAATATTTGTGAAACTGGCTCTGTGTAATATTTGTGGAACTGGCTCTGCATAATAGTTGTGGAACTGGCTCTGCATCATAGTTGTGGAAATGACTCTATGTAATAGTTGTAGAACTGACTCTATTTAATAGTTGTTGAACTGGCTCTGTGTAATAGTTGTGGAACTGGCTCTGTGTAATAGTTGTGGAACTTGCTCTGTGTAATAGTTGTGGAACTGGCTGTGTAATATTTGTGGAACTGGCTGTGTGTAATATTTGTGGAACTGGCTGTGTGTAATAGTTGTGGAACTGGCTCTGTATAATATTTGTGGAACTGGCTCTGCATCATAGTTGTGGAACTGGCTCTGTGTAACAGTTGTGGAACTGGCTCTGCGTAAAAGTTGTGAAATTTGCTCTGTGTAATAGTTGTGGAACTGGCTGTGTAATAGTTGTGGAACTGGCTCTGTGTAATATTTGTGGAACTCGCTGTGTAATAGTTGTGGAACTGGCTCTGTGTAATATTTGTGGAACTCGCTGTGTAATAGTTGTGGAACTGGCTCTGTGTAATATTTGTGGAACTCGCTGTGTAATAGTTGTGGAACTGGCTGTGTAATATTTGTGGAACTGGCTGTGTAATAGTTGTGGAACTGGCTCTGTGTAATAGTTGTGGAACTGGCTGTGTAATAGTTGTGGAACTGGCTCTGTGTAATAGTTGTGGAACTGGCTCTGTGTAATAGTTGTGGAACTGGCTCTGTGTAATAGTTGTGGAACTGGCTGTGTAATAGTTGTGGAACTGGCTCTGTGTAATATTTGTGGAACTGACTCTGCATCATAGTTGTGGAACTGGCTCTGTGTAATAGTTGTGGAACTGGCTCTGTGTAATAGTTGTGGAACTGGCTGTGTAATAGTTGTGGAACTGGCTCTGTGTAATATTTGTGGAACTGACTCTGCATCATAGTTGTGGAACTGGCTGTGTAATATTTGTGGAACTGGCTCTGTGTAATAGTTGTGGAACTGGCTCTGTGTAATAGTTGTGGAACTGGCTCTGTGTAATATTTGTGGAACTGACTCTGCATCATAGTTGTGGAACTGGCTCTGTGTAATATTTGTGGAACTGGCTCTGTATCATAGTTGTGGAACTGGCTCTGTGTAATAGTTGTGGAACTGGTCCTGTATAATATTTGTGGAACTTGCTCTGTATAATATCTGTGGCACTGGCTCTGTGTAATATTTGTGGTACTGGCTCTGTGTAATATTTGTGGAACTGGCTCTGTGTAATATTTGTGGATCTGGCTCTGAGTAATAGTTGTGGAACTGGCTCTGTGTAATATTTGTGGAACTGGCTCTGTGTAATATTTGTGGAACTGGCTCTGTGTAATATTTGTTGATCTGGCTCTATGTAATAGTTGTGGAACTGGCTCTGTGTAATATTTGTGGATCTAGCTCTGAGTAATAGTTGTGGAACTGGCTCTGTGTAATATTTGTGGAACTGGCTCTGTGTAATATATGTGGAACTGTCTCTGTGTAATATTTGTTGATCTGGCTCTGTGTAATAGTTATGGAACTGGCTCTGTGTAATATTTGTGGAACTGGCTCTGTGTAATATTTGTGGAACTGGCTCTGTGTAATATTTGTTGATCTGGCTCTGTGTAATAGTTGTGGAACTGGCTCTGTGTAATATTTGTGGATCTAGCTCTGAGTAATAGTTGTGGAACTGTCTCTGTGTAATATTTGTTGATCTGGCTCTGTGTAATAGTTATGGAACTGGCTCTGTGTAATATTTGTGGATCTGGCTGTGTAATCGATATACTACTATAATCCAAGTTTGCAATTCTTGAGAAATGGAGCTAACTTAAGAACTTAACATAGTTGCCTTTCATGCTGTTGTCTGCCGCCCTTTTCCTTTGAAAAGGCAAGACAAAAACATGACTTATTCTCCAGAACCATTGACAGATGGAAATTAAACAAGAAGCAACATGAGAGACAGCCATATCCCCACCACAGTTTTCTCCTATGTAGCTGTGGGTGCTTTCTTAAAGGAAGTTTTGTCAATGCACATAAAGCAAAGAGTAAAATGAACAAAAGATATAAGTATAACACTACAAAAGGCAGTAACTCTAATTTCAGTCGGATAGAGTTATTGGTTCTGCACTCTGCATTTCCTCTCATTGCCTTCTATAATTGTGTGAAGTTTCATTCCAGTCCCATTAGTAGTTTTTAAGCTATGCACCAGTGAAGAATTACAAGTATAAAATAACTAGAAGGGTGTTCCACCGAACACTTGTGTTGCCTGCCGTGTGCTCATTTCACCAAAACAATCTATAAAGTTTGAAGACACGGGGTGCAATCCTTCATGAATTATGGAGCAGTTTTTAGCTCTACTGGCCAAAGGCCGGGCGAGCTTATGGGATCGCTTTTCGTCCGTCGTCCATCTGTCTGTCTCTGTCTGTTAGCAATTTTATAAAATTGACATCTCCTCTGAAACCGCTTGAAGGATTTTGATGGAACTGCATTACAATGACCTCAGATTTATGTTCATCGAAGATGACCACTATGGCTAAAATTAGGTCAAATTTAAGGAAATTTCAAACGACATCTCATCCGAAACCACTTATTCCATTCTTGTGAAATATCATAAACATGTTCCTTGGGTTTGCCTCTATCAAGTTTCTGATTTTCGTTATCGTCGTATAATCAAAATGGCCACCACAGCGACCCAAAGTTTACATAGAGTTATATAGGAAAAGGTTAAGGGCTATTGGTCAGCCATCTTTGAAAAGAAAATCCAAAATGGATGGGGTATGGTTAATTGAAATTTTCATCCAAATGCATATTATAGGCATGAACATTGTCAATGATATAATATATGACATTAATGCAACACTATTGATGTGAACATAATATCAGAAACAATATTTATTTGGCAGAAATAGTGCCCTTTATATTCGAAAAATTTAGTGCAATTTTACTTAAGATGTTTTGAGATGTTTTGTTTTTTATGTTAAATAAAGTTGTCCATAGAATTGTCAATTTATCTAAAAATGGCACAAGAACATTTCAATTAATCATACCCCATCCATTTTGGATTTTCAAAGATAGCTGACCAATAGTCCTTAAAAATGACACTTGAAGGATTTTGATGAAACTTAAATCACAATGATCTTCGGGATAGTCCCTCTCATATTTGTGTGTTTTGCAGCTGCCAGTCATCCAAGATGGCCACAATGGCTAAAACCAAATTTAAGGAAATGTCAAACGACATCTCCTCCAAAACCACTTATTTCATTCTTGTGAAATATCATATACATGTTCCTTGGGTTGGCCTCTATCAAGTTTGTGTTTTTCTTTATCGTCGAATAATCAAAATGGCCACCACGGCCACCACGGCGACCCAAAGTTTACATAGACTTATATAGGAAAAGGCTAAAAATAACATCTTTTCTGAAACCGCTTAAAAGGGTTTTGATGAAACTTCATTACAATGATCTTTAGGATAGTCCCCCTCAGAATTTATTTTTTTGCGGCTGCCAGTCATCCAAGATGGCCGCCATGGCAAAAATTAGGTCAAATTTAAGGAAATTTCAAAGAACATCTCCTCCGAAACCACTTATTCCATTCCTGTGAAGTATCATTAACATGTTCCAGGGGTTAGCCTCTATCAAGTTTTTTCGTTATCAAAATGGCTGCCACAGCGACCCAAAGTTTACATACAGTTATATAGGAAAATGTTAAAAATGACATCTTCTCTGAAAGCGCTTGAAGGATTTTGATGAAACTTAATCACAATGATCTTTGGGTTAGTCCCCCTCAGATTTGTGTTTTTTGGGGCCTCCAGTCATCCATGATGGCCACCATGGCTAAACTTAGGTCAAATTTAAGGACATTTATCAAACGACATATTACCACTTATTCCATTCTAGTTAAATATCATATACATGTTCCTGTTGTTGGCCTCTATCAAGTGTGTGTTTTTCGTCGTCAAATATTCAAAATGGCTGCCATGATAACCGAAAGTTTACATAAAGTTATGTTTCTTGGGTTGTCCTCTATAATGTTTATGTTTGTGAATCGCATCATACCCACTTGGGCCTCTTGTATTTTAAAAGAGTTAAAGTTTAGGAAAAGAGGTATAAATCTGCATTGAATAATTGATAAGGAAGAACTGTATAAAGTTTAATGACCATATGTCAATATTTTGCCAAGTTATGAGCTACGTCAGGTTGCAGGTTAAAGTTTTATGAAAATGGGTCCTAACTCTGCCAAATTGAAAGTCAGAATTATTGGACATGTGTAACTACATTCCTTCAGTTAAGACGAATGTGTGTATGAAGTTTCATGAACATATAATAGGACAACTACTTTTCAAGTTATGGTCAGTTAAGAGGTTGGTTAGATTTTATGAAAAGGGGCATAACTGTGCTGAAATGGAAGTCAGAGTTATTGATAATGTGTAACAGTATTCTGTATGGCAAGATGAATATGTGTGTGAAGTTTCATGAAAATAGGTCAAATACTTCTTAAGTTATGGCCATGCAGTTATGAGCTTGATTAGGTTGCAGGTTAAAGTTTTATCAAAGAGGCACAGCTCTGTCAAAATAAAAGTCAGAGTTATTGGTCATGGGTAATATATTCTGTGTGGTAAGATGAATATATGTGTGAAGTTTCATGAACATAGGTGAACTACTTAAGTTATATAGCCAGTTATGAGCTTGGTTTGGTTTTATGAAAGGGGGCAAACTCTGTCAAAATGAAAGCCAGAGTTATTGGACATGTGCAACAGCATTCCTTAAAGCTACAGACGCCCTACATCAGTCGATTTCTTCTTTATAGGCGTGTCTTCATTTGTAACTTCATGTTCACCAGCTCATGTCGAAATCGGGTATTTAAGCGAGAAAATATAGCGCATGAAATCTTTTACTGTATATACATCGACCAGTGCACATCGTACCTATACACACAGGTAACAGTAATTTTTACCGAAAGAAAGTTAGCTTATTTCGGGGCTCGAACACACGACCTTCTGATTTCAAGTCCTGCGCTCTATCCACTGAACTACAACGCTACTTGAGAAAATAGTATACTAACTACCATATATTATGAGGCAAAATAACATATTTGCACGCAACTAAAGATGGATCAATAAATATGCAGTCCATATTGTGGCACGTGTAAATTAACATTGCTTGGTGTAATACTGTATCTTATCAATATGAAACCAATACTTCGTCTCAAATCAACCATATATCGACTTGTTATTTAGCGCTTGATGAGTTTGTGTGCGCGCTCTTGTTATTACGTAATGCCTATTTAGTGTTAAAATGCTACAAAATACCAATAAATAGCAGTGGTCTAGAGGTTCAGCGTACATCTTTCAAATCTTACAAGTGCAAGACTGTGGTTCAAATCCTGTTGCGGGCAACTATTTTTTTATCACATATATTCTGGAGCCGTATATTTATCGATGTTACCTGTTCGGAGGCTAAATAAAAATGTGAAATTTTACGTATCGATTTCTCCTTATATACCGACTTTTGGGGTGTTCGTCGATTTGAAACTACTTCACACGTGACTCATTCATATTCATGAGTTATTACCAGTTAAAATAGGGACTGTACAGCTTTAAGGTTAAGATAAAGATGTGTGTGAAGTTTCAAGAACATATGTCAAATACTTTTCAAGTTATAGTCAAGGTTAGGTTGCAGGTTCAAGTGTGACGGACTATGACGATAGATGACAACGGACAACAAACAGTGATCTGCCATGCTTTGTAGGCAACACAGAAAAGGCCAATAAATGAAATAAATTTAAATGAACATATAGTTATAGTTCTTACATTCTCCACATTCTATTACTGCTCTCTGTCATTGTATTTCATTGCAGATCCATTAGTTTGTTTGTATTAGTTTGTATGTTTTTTTTGTCATTTTCAACACATGTTAGGTTATATATGACGGTCGATTTTTTGTGGTGGAGGCAGACCACCCACTTTTCCTGGGTAGAACCAATACTGTACACCTCCCGCCATCCGTAAAAATCAACACTTCCTCACTTACAAGTCAAGCTCCCAGTAGGATTCGAACCCGCAGCAGTGAGAGGCGAAGGTTTACAACGCAACGTCGTTAACCATTCGGCCACGGAGATGCTATTAGTTTTGGAGCTATGCTTCAGACAAGAATTTTAAGTATAGAATTACAAAGGTCAATAACTCTATTGTCCATGAAGATAGAGTTATGGTTATTGCAATCTTCACTCCATCTACTTGCCTTCTATCATTTTGTGATGTTTCATTCCAGTCTATTAGTTTTTGAGTTATGCTCCGGACAAAATCACAAAGGGCAATAACTTTAATTTAAATAAAGACAAGAGTTATGGTTCTTGCGCTCTGCACATCCTCTCATGGCCCTCTATCATTGTGTGAAATTTCATTGCAGTCCCTCTAGTAGTTTTCTAGTTATTGAGTGGACACAAATTATAAGTATAAAATTACAAAGGGCAACAAAATATAAATGAAGGCACAGTTATGGTTCTTCCGTTCTGCACTTCCTCTCATTGCCCTCTATCATTGTGTGAAAGTCAATTGCAGTCCCTTTGGTAGTTTTGAGTTATAGAGCCGACACGAAATGGGACGGACGGAGGGCATTACTATATCCCCCTTCCGTCAGCGGCGGCGGGGGATAACAAAAACAAACAAGTGAATAGTTTAATAGTTTTATTTCTTCATGAATAAAACAGCATGGTGTCACAAAAGACAATATAAAAATTACATACATATTGGGTGAATCAGACTTTAACAGGAGTCAAAATAAAATGCTGATCACTAATGGAAGGTTCTAATATACTAGTGCATGAAATAAAGTGATTTTTCAGAACCCTTCATCCATGTTGTGTTTCTCAACATGAAATCTAACCAAAATGAAGTTTTATGTTGAGCCTGTAACCATTGAGCCAAGCAAATAAGGAAATAATCCATCTAAAGAAGATCAAACATCAAGAGTCCAGAAAAAGTTTTAAAGTTCAGTAATGCAAGTGTTAAAATAAAAGCAATATTACTATTTTATGAATGGAATCTTCAACAAACAAACAAACTATATTTTATATTTAAATAATGTTGTTCACTTCCGCAAAACTGTTAAACAAATTACCAGCATTGTCACGAACAGTTTTAAAAGAAGTCTTGCAAACTTGTGCAAACTTCTGAACTTCAGCAAACTTTTGCAATAATTTAAAAAGAAGCATATTTACATGCCACGTCATATTTAATATTTACATACAAGTTGTGAGCACAACTCTCACTTTTATCGGTATATTTAAGGAAAGAGAACAAATGAAATGACTCGATGCAGCGACAACTGTACAAAATGATGAATGAATGTAAAGTCATACATTACTTTTTAAAAAGTTGGCTAATTTCCTAAGAAACATAACATTTATTTAATTTGTTTAGCAATATTAAAATTCTCAAACCTTTTAACTATGAGAGTTTACAACTGACGAATTGCAAGTGTCCACACAGTGCCTTTTACTGGAGTCGTTAAAAAGTTATAGCCTTGGTAAGAAACAACAACAATATACAAATAAAGAAAACAATAAAGGATATTTCAGAGTCTATGAACAACAAAAATAATTTGACCAGAGCATGTTCCATAAACCTTAGTTTACTGCAGCAAAGTTTAAGTAGTCATCGCCTCCAGGGAAACACTTTTTTTCTTGCTTTACGAGAAACTGCCTCGTCGGCATCGACTGGACTACGGAGTTGAACCCAAAACCATCAACAACTTAACACACAAGTAACGCTTTGTTTTTGCCATACATATTTATAGTATTTTTTGCTTAGTTTAACATATCTATGACCAAACCAAGTTACACACAAACATATATCTTTACACACTAAATGGCAGCCATACCCGTGAAATGTTATAAAACCATCAATTGCAAGAACACAACACAAACCATGAAATCATATAAATATGAAATATGGTACAGACACCTCAATGGTTGGTAACTCCACTGGAATATAGACATGTCTATCTTGTAAGAAGTATTGTGATTGGTTTAAACAGTATTTATTCAAGAAATGTAATGGACAGTGCTATCATTTAGCTAACAAACTGACCAATTACAAACATCATTCATGGGTGATGATTGGACAGCAACATCCATTTGTATGAGAATCATCCAATCAGAAGCCAGATAACTTCATACCAATCACTGAGGTAGCCACACCAACATTAAAGGTACATTTGCTTTTTTTAACATATGTAAGAAATGCACCTTTATAATGAAAAGAGTCATAAATTGAGAAAAAAGCATCAAAAAACATAAATAAATACAATATGCACATAGTCATATATCTCACAATATCAGATTTACACATTTTTTATTTTGCAGCAGGCAAAAACTATAACCTACAACATTTAGTCAGCTTTTGAACAAAATAAACATGAAACATTTAATAAATAACGTACACGAAGCTTCAAATCATATTCACTCATAAACAAAAAAGAAATCTTATTTTTAAATATTCAATAAACATGATAAAAGCAAGAAAAGGGCATATTTAAAATCCCAATTGTTCAGACATATCAAATATATTTATTAACCCCTGCACTTTCAGAGGAATGTCTAAGATCATAGTCTTGCATTAAATATGTATTCAGGGACCTTGTGGAAGACTGAATTCTTTCACACGGGTTTTCTCGTTAAATAAAGTCTTTAGTATTATAAGAATTTATATGCCATTTTCTTGTTCAATTCTTAACATATTTTATTTCCTTTTAATTGTACCAGTTTCAGTGTTTTTGTACGTGTTATATTTGATATACAATAACAGAGCTTAGAAATAAAGTTTCCCGTATGATGTCACAGTATGAGTCGTATAAGATACACAAGTCAAACATCTTAACACTACACAAGTCAAACATCTGTAACACTACACAACTTCTGTAACACTGCACAAGTCAAACATCTGTAACACTACACAAGTCAAACATCTGTAACACTACAAAAGTCAAACATCTGTAACACTACACAAGTCAAACATCTGTAACACTACACAAGTCAAACATCTGTAACACTACACAAGTCAAACATCTGTAACACTACACAAGTCAAACATCTGTAACACTACACAAGTCAAACATCTGTAACACTACACAAGTCAAACATCTGTAACACTACACAAGTCAAACATCTGTAACACTACACAAGTCAAACATCTGTAACACACTATCACTCCGTAACTATCAACACGTTGTCAAATTCTTGCATCACATCTACTATTGCACTGCCGTATTTAATATTTACTCTACATCATATTCCCTATGTTAGTAGTTTAATAGTCATTTAATATCGATATGTAATGCGTCTAATAAATGCGCTGTTTAGTAATGCACTCATGAATGTGCACATGTAACTGAAAGCCACAGCGTGAAGAAACGCTCTGGTGCATGTGATGTTTGCAGAGAGATTTATACTTAACACAGTCTAAAAGCTCCTCAATATTTAATATTAATTTTATGAAAGTTGACTCATTCAAAAATGATTCAAAACTCTCTTTGAGTCACTGTAACAAACTTGTTTCATAAAATCAATATTAAGCTTGTTTAAAATCATATTTTTATTATATATTATATCCTCAGTATTTGTATAATTGTAAATGCACACTGCGACACTGTCTCGTCTACACTTATCTATCACTATGCATAAATTCTTATTACATTACACGTTTATCACTATGTCTACGTTACAATCGACATGAATTAGAGGGCAAGTATGATGAAACCATTCTACAGGATATAGAACAGTTTCCAATGAATACCAGAATCAGAGAAAAATTGAAATAAGTATCTAGGTAATACAAATGATAAACTGCATCTACGTTTTTCTATTCATGGTGCACTCATTTAATTTCCTCGTGATAAATCTGGTTTTCATCGCAAAATCGCAAAACAACAAACACATCTTGTACAAATCAAGTGAGACTAACATTATACAGCACTTTACTACAAACAATATCACCTGGTCTCGGCAAGACTAGCGGTGTAAGATGAGACAATAATACCTGGCAGAAATGGACACATAATCTGAACACTTCCCACTTAACTTTACAAATTTCAGAACTGTCAGAAAACATTGCTAAGAGTCACCTATTTTTTTTAATATTGTAGTTTTTAAAGAAAACATGTTTTTTTCTTTCTTCATCTTATGTTTTTTGTCCTCTCTTTACTTGCTTGATACTATGTTTCCTTTATTACACTGATACTGTTTTGTAAAAGCGAAATACACTGATAGCATTTTATAAAAATAAGATTATTGCAAAAGTGAAAAATTAACAAGATATTTATTTTCATATTACAATTATGGACCAGTGAAAATCCAGACTGAAACAATTTTTTCCTCGAGACAATTATTTAGATAATATGGATAGTTAAAAATCATTTCTGTACATATTGAAATTATTATTTCTGGAACATTCCAATAAATATGCAAATTTATGGAAATGACACTGAATATTTAAATTAAAGGGTTATAATAATAATTACATAATTTATGAACGTCAATTCAACATTATGAAAGCACTTAAGATATTGCACTTTAATATCATGGGGAGACTGAAGTAGACATGTTAGACATCGACCAGGCCTGCAATGCACCAACCATTCTTGAGAATATTCTTAGACTTAAGCCCAAGTATGCAAATTTCAATGACAAATATTTCTATAAGTTTACAGAATAAACGTTCATAACAAGCTGCTATGTATAAATATGATGCATACTAATAAATAACAACTTCTGACGATTGTTTATCTTTGAAGGTCAAGGAAATAGTTGTGAACGAATTTTCAGTACTTGAGCTCAAGTCTAAGTATAGTTTGAAGAATGGTTAGTGAATTCTGGGCCACAATTATTAAAGGGACATATACAGCAATACTGAAGGGTTTATCAAACATTAAAATTAGTGTCTCAATTTATTATACCAGTATTATTTTGACCTTAAACCTGCTTGCTTATAATTAAACAAAAATTGGACTTTTTTTACATATTTTTTCTGTTGTTCTTCCTTTAAGATGGCAAGTTTTAAAAAATCAACATTGCCACGTGTCCCTTTAACAAAAAATATAATTTCATACAAGTTTTATATTCAATCTAAACAGACTGATTTTCATGTAGGTCAAATTTGAATTCTTTATGGTTCACTGATCTGCAATGAACCTTATTAAAAAGATGTATTCCTAAAAAAACACAAAAACTTTTCTTGAACAAATTCAAGCGTTTACTCATAAGTCGCTGTCAACTCTTGTCAACTCTCTTGAATCAAGAGTGAGGCCACTTCTTTTCTATTTTCTTTTTGTATAAAAAAGTTGAGTATTTTGCTATCTAACGCTATACCTGCCTCTTTACAGAAAGACAAACTGTTTTCTTATTTCCTAATGTATACACAACACTGAATGCCGTAAACCCTTACGATCACTGCTTCTTTATTCATGTAACAAGGTACAGGTGGTGAATAATCACTTGTCAACCAGTGTCCTCAGTGATGGTGATGGCATGGTAAGCCAGAGACTCTAGAGTCCAGTCCTGGTTGACGCTCAATTTTTTAACCAACTGTTACATTCATATCATAAACATACCATTGAATGAAATAAAAAAAAATCTCACTTGAAAAAGGAAAATAAGTTGGCAGTTCTTCAAACCAACATTTTAAAATCTAATCGCACTCTTTACTTTAAAAGCTCCTACCCAATGTTGACCATATACCAGTAAATGTAATGATGTTGCTTTATGTATAGATAATACCCCCAATCACCATATACCAGTACATGTAATGATGTTGCTTTATGTATAGATAATACCCCCTATCACCATATACCAGTACATGTAATGATGTTGCTTTATGTATAGATAATACCCCCAATCAATAATCAAACACAATCCAGAATAATTACCCTAAAATGTTACCAATGAGGTCATACTTTTTCTAACCTTTCACAAAAATAAAACTTCAGTTTCACCTTTCGGTCAATATCTGGACATTAAAATCATGTAATAAAAACAAATGTCATAAAACACACTACCATGAGATCATTTAAAATAACTATTCCAAGTATTTCACAGATACCCGTGACACAAATACATCTCCGTCCCACTCCCTCGCTATCACATACTACAGCAAGCCAAGCACACGGCTATTGGAATATCTATAAATGTCTACTTATGTATGTGCAAACTTAAATGCAAAATAAATATGGTACACAATAAATATTAACAGATTACTGACTGAAACTGCAATTGTTTTATCATTTTCAACACATTTTGTAATTTACAAATCTGGAAATGTAACCGTTTATATGTTCTCATATAAATTCTCACATAAAAAAAATCACAAATAATTGTCTCATATAACAGTTTTCACTGACTTTCATTGCAATCTTTTGAAATTCAAAATTGCATTTTCTTCTTGCATTTCCTACAATGCGTTTTATGAAAGGCAAGCAATTCATAAAATACTGATAATAAAAGTTTTCAATATACTTTTATATCAAACCAATATGTCTTCTACACAGAACCAGTACGTCTGCTATATAGAACCAATACGTCTTCTACACAGAACCAGTATGTCTGCTATATAGAACCAATACGCCTGCTATATAGAACCAATACGCTTGCTATATAGAACCAATACGTCTGCTATATATGTCTTGACTTAGATAATATCATCTTTATTTTGTAACAGCACATAAAAGTCTTTCAGCACAGATATTTTCACACAACTGTGACGCAAGTCCACAGATTTCTGCTTCGTCAAAGTTAGTGATAGACGCCAACATTTTACTATGAGACAATTCCGAGAAATAAACTGCCCATATATAAGTCCTCGTGGCTTCCAGAACTGAGATTACGACAATAATCAATTGGAGATAATCCATGAGCAGGAATACCTTCCCTTCTCTTATAATACCAGACTGCGGCTGACATTCACCGGAAAAGTAGTTCCACGTCTTCAAGTCAGTTTAATGTCAAGAGTGATCTCCCTTCTAATGCCCCTTTCCTTCACAAGGGAGATAACACTGTGTCCAACAGTTGTCCTCAATGACACAACTGCTCCACCATACAGTTTATTTGTTCACGACAATGTATTACACTTCATGAATTATGTCCCTTTACGTTTCTTTGTTTTTTCTCCATCTTTTGAGGTTCTTGATAAATCCAATATTAATTACCACGATCTGCTTTACCTAAGGGGATATCTTGGGTTTCTGTTTCTCCATAATCATTAAATGGTCAAATTTGTATCGTCTATAATCAGTTGTTTATCCAGACAACATTTGCATCGTCCCAGTATTTATATATATTTGTATGTATATATTTACATGTATGTACATTATCGCTATGGAAACAAGACTGGTATCAGCTGGTCAAGTATTGCTGCTGTTGATGAAACTGACCTTGGAAGTTGGACAGACGTCTTTCCACCGCTTCACGGTCTGTAACAGAAATATTATGTATGTTTAATAAATGTTATTTATCAAGAATTATCTGTCCCTTAATAAAGAATAGGGAACAGGAAAGCCATTACAGATTAGGGCCAAAGGTGTTAGAAATATTTTGCCTGGGCTCTGAAATGGTACCCAGAATGTTTTTTTTCACCATGTTAAAAACTTTTATCATCCATTGGGTAGTTGAATCTTTTTGTCTGGGTTCTGTGACCAATGATGGAATTATTTTAAATCAAAATACACCTGTATTTTGAGACCACCTGTGTTAAGAGACTAATTTTGCTCTTCCCTTAAGTGGTCTCCTAGTACCAGTTGTATTGTGAATACTGGATAGTCAGGTGTATTTAGCCCCATCCTGCTAGACTGGAGCGTCGTCGTAACTTACATTTATTCAGCGACTCTCTATCCCTGCTGTTCCTTGACTGCTGTGCCAGACTGTGTAGCAGAATCTGTGCCGTCTGGTACCTACGGAAACACTCCTGTGGACTCCCAAACAACTCGTCCAGGGCTGCACTCTGACACTGAAAATTATGCAGGTAATTTGTGAGTGGACAGACCCCAAATATCAGCATCACACTACAGTATTATTTTCCAAAGTACTGGTGTATTAAGTTTACATGCAGTTTATAGCAAAACTAGAAAATCATTCTAACATACACTGGTTAGGACAAAAAAAAAACATTCTGTTTCCGGTAACCCGACCGACTCTTATTTTTTTGCCACTGACCGTAGTTTTTTTTTATTGCCAATGGCGATTTTTTTTGAAGATGACGATAATGATTGCGAATTTTCGGCAGAGTTTTATCAGTCTCGTCGCTTAGCGACCAATGTTTCCCTTTCCTGATGACAAAATGGCTTAAAGTAGCCCAAGCTGTTTGACAGCAATTACCATTAAACAAGAGGCCCAAGAGGGCCTGTGGACGCTCTACTGGCTAAAACAGCTCTTATAGATTTAGGTAGATATAGCTAGATATAGCTAGCTCTCTTCTCCTATAGAACAAAGGAAAAACCTTTAACAAAGGAAAATACAATATAGCATTTTTCAACAAATCAAGGGCCATAACTCTGTTATTACTTACAAGATCTAGCTGGTTTTCGAAATTGTCCAAGATTTCATTGATATACCGCGCTTTGCACAACTAGACATCACACTAAGGCTTCCTGCCAAATTTCGTAGAAATCCAACAAGCCGTTTAAGAGGAGTAGCGCCGACAAGAAATTTAAAATAAAAATGTCAAAGGGCCTTAACTCCGTCAAAAATCAGCAAACTGGAACAAAAGCGTGATATGCACAACTAGACATCTTACCGATGCTTCCTGCCAAGTTTCGTCGAAATTCAACAAGGCATTTAGGATGAGTAGCGCCGACAAGAAATGTTCAAGTAAGTGTCAAGTAATTGAAAAGATAATGAAAAAAAATAAAAAAAAATAAAATAAAATAAAATCAAACAAAAAAACAAGAGTCCCAAGAGGGCCTTTGAACGCTCTACTGGCTGTTATACCATTGATGAATCGAGTCGTACTACATGGTGTCTAGAGTGTACACTAGGGACCCATGGGACCCATTTTCGAACTTGACCAAAATATAATTAAGACAACATTTCGACAAAGTTTCATCAAGATCGGGTCAGATATATGGCCTCTAGAGTGTACTAGTGACCTAGTTTTTGACCCTTGTGTGACCCATTTTCGAACTTTAGCAAGCTATAATTGAGACAAATATTCTGACAAAATTGCATCAAGATCGGGTCAAAAATATGGCCTCTAGAGTGTACACACGGTTTTTCCAAAGTTTGACCTAGTGACCTAGTTTTTAACACCATGTGACCCATTTTTGAACTTGACCAAGATATAATTAAGACAAACATTTTGACATAGAGTGTACACAAGGTTTTTCCAATATTTGACCTAGTTTTTAACCCCATGTGATCCATTTTCAAACTTGACCAAGATATATTTAAGACAAACATTCTGACAAAGTTGCATCAAGCTCGGGTCAAAAATATGGCCTCTAGAGTGTACACAAGGTTTTTCCAATATTTGACCTAGTGACCTAGTTTTTAACTTCATGTGACCCATTTCCGAATTTGATCAAGATATAATTAAGATTAACAATTTGACAAAATTTCATCAAGATTGGGTAACAAATATGACCTCTAGAGTGTACACAAGTTTTTTCAAGTATTTGACCTAGTGACCTAGTTTTTGACCCCACATGACCCATTTTTGAACTTGACCGAGATTTCATTGAGACAAACATTCTGACAAAGTTTCATCAAGATCGGGTCAAAAATATGGCCTCTAGAGTGTACACACGGTTTTACCAAAGTCTGACCTAGTTACCTAGTTTTTAACACCATGTGACCCATTTTTGAACTCGACCAAGATATAATTAAGACAAACATTTTGACAAAGTTTCATCAAGATTGGGTCAGAAATACGGCTTCTAGAGTGTACACAAGGTTTTTCAAGTGTTTGACCTAGTGACCTAGTTTTTAACCCCATGTGACTCATTTTCAAACTTGACCAAGATATAATTAAGACAAACATTCTGACAAAGTTGCATCAAGCTCGGGTCAAAAATATGGCCTCTAGAGTGTACACGTGGTTTTTCCAATATTTGACCTAGTGACCTAGTTTTTGACCCCACATGACCCATTTTCGAACTTGACCGAGATTTCATTGAGACAAACAATTAAGATAAACATTCTGACAAAGTTGCATCAAGCTCGGGTCAAAAATATGGCCTCTAGAGTGTACACAAGGTTTTTCCAATATTTGACCTAGTGACCTAGTTTTTAACTTCATGTGACCCATTTCCGAAATTGATCAAGATATAATAAAGATAAACAATTTGACAAAATTTCATCAAGATTGGGTAACAAATATGACCTCTAGAGTGTACACAAGTTTTTTCAAGTATTTGACCTAGTGACCTAGTTTTTGACCCCACATGATCCATTTTTGAACTTGACCGAGATTTCATTGAGACAAACATTCTGACAAAGTTTCATCAAGATCGGGTCAAAAATATGGCCTCTAGAGTGTACACACGGTTTTTCCAAAGTCTGACCTAGTGACCTAGTTTTTAACACCATGTGACCCATTTCCGAAATTGATCAAGATATAATTAAGATAAACAATTTGACAAAATTTCATCAAGATTGGGTAACAAATATGACCTCTAGAGTGTACACAAGTTTTTTCAAGTATTTGACCTAGTGACCTAGTTTTTGACCCCACATGATCCATTTTTGAACTTGACCGAGATTTCATTGAGACAAACATTCTGACAAAGTTTCATCAAGATCGGGTCAAAAATATGGTCTCTAGAGTGTACACACGGTTTTTCCAAAGTCTGACCTAGTGACCTAGTTTTTAACACCATGTGACCCATTTTTGAACTTGACCAAGATATAATTAAGACAAACATTTTGACAAAGTTTCAGCAAGATTGGGTCAGAAATACGTTTTTAACCCCATGTGACCCATTTTCAAACTTGACCAAGATATAATTAAGCCAAACATTCTGACAAAGTTGCATCAAGCTCGGGTCAAAAATATGGCCTCTAGAGTGTACACAAGGTTTTTCCAATATTTGACCTAGTGACCTAGTTTTTGACCACACATGACCCATTTTCGAACTTGACCGAGATTTCATTGAGACAAACAATTAAGATAAACATTCTGACAAAGTTGCATCAAGCTCGGGTCAAAAATATGGCCTCTAGAGTGTACACAAGGTTTTTCCAATATTTGACCTAGTGACCTAGTTTTTAACTTCATGTGACCCATTTTCGAACTTGATCAAGATATAATTAAGATAAACAATTTGACAAAGTTTCATCAAGATTGGGTAACAAATATGACCTCTAGAGTGTACACAAGTTTTTTCAAGTATTTGACCTAGTGACCTAGTTTTTGACCCCACATGACCCATTTATGAACTTGACCGAGATTTCATTAAGACAAACATTCTGACAAAGTTTCATCAAGATCAGGTCAAAAATATGGCCTCTAGAGTGTACACACAGTTTTTCCAAAGTTTGACCTAGTGACCTAGTTTTTAACACCATGTGACCCATTTTTGAACTTGACCAAGATATAATTAAGACAAACATTTTGACAAAGTTTCATCAAGATTGGGTCAGAAATACGGCTTCTAGAGTGTACACAAGGTTTTTCAAGTATTTGACCTAGTGACCTAGTTTTTAACCCCATGTGACCCATTTTCAAACTTGACCAAGATATAATTAAGACAAACATTCTGACAAAGTTGCATCAAGCTCGGGTCAAAAATATGGCCTTTAGAGTGTACACAAGGTTTTTCCAATATTTGACCTAGTGACCTAGTTTTTGATCCCACATGACCCATTTTCGAACTTGACCGAGATTTCATTGAGACAAACATTCTGACAAAGTTTCATGATGATTGCATCAGAAATGTGGCCTCTAGAGTGTACACAAGCAAAAGTTAACGGACGGACGGACGACGGAAGACGGACAACACACCATCCCATAAGCTCTGCTGGCCCTTGGCCAGTAGAGCTAAAAATTGGAAAAAAAAAAAAATGAAAAAATTATGACCCCCCGGGCGAGGCCAGATGTGACCCCAGGGTCACCATTTGAACAAAATTGATAAAGGACCATAAGCTTATAGCAACAGCAAAATATTAAACCTCTGGCTCTTGCAGTTTCAGAGAAGAAGATTTTTTAAGTTCTTCCCTATACATGTCTATGTAAAACATGTGACCATTGGGGCGGGGCCAAATGTGACCCCAGGGTCACCATTTGAACAAACTTGGTAAAGGACCATAAGCTTATAGTGAATGCAAAATATCAAACCTCTGGCTGTTGTAGTTTCCGAGAAGAAGATTTTTAAAAAAAAATCCTATATAAGTCTATGTAAAACTATGACCCCGGGGCGAGGACAAATTTGACCCCAAGGTCACCATTTAAACAAACTTAGTAGAGGACCATAAGCTGATGCTACATGTAATACATGAAAGCTCTGTGCCTTGTTGTTTCAGAGAAGAAGATTTTTTAAAGTTTTTTCCTATATGTCTATATGAAAAACATGCAAAACCTCAATATACAAACTTTGGACCCCCGGGGCACGGCCATTTTTGACCCCGGGGACTTTATTTGAACAAACTTGATAGTCTAGGCGTTGGCGATCATTTTAAAAGAAAAACTGTTGAAACCTGTCCAGCGGTTCTGGAGAAGATTTTTTAAGGTTTCGACCATATATGGTAATGGCAGCCATCCTGGATGTAGCGCTGACCTAATTTTAACAAATCTAAAAAGAATTCATCTAAGGATCATCCATGTGAAGTTTGGTCAAAATTAGCCAAGCGGTTTCTGAGAAGTCGTTTGAAGAAAAGTTAACGGACGACGGACGGACGACGGACAACACACCATCCCATAAGCTCTGCTGGCCCTTGGCCAGTAGAACTAAAAATGTAAACACAACATCGGAAAAGAGTGATTAACATCATTTTGCATATGAAGTTAATTGGGAGACATTTTTTATTTACTCCATCTCGCGCCCACTGCTAGAACTTACAGCTATTTCAACACATGCGCTGTACCCAATATCTGTTGCTACTTGTAAAGCATAGGTCCATTTGAAGTTTGATTTTCGTGATAAAATCAAGCACAAGATGTTGAAAAATCTATATTAATCAGAAGATAAAAAGTTTAAATTTACCTATTATGAAAACTGTTTTTTTTCCAATTTGCATTTCTCCCAGGAAATAAGCTCGATTCTTACAAATATTATGTGTGTTTGAAAGTTCAAAGGTTAAATATTATTCCGATCAAAAATGATGGATGATTCCAATTTCGGAAGATTCTCTTGGATGAAAATATGTTGTCTTCGGAATAATAATGATAATAATAAAACAAGAGGCCCAAGAGGGCCTGTGGACGCTCTACTGGCTCAAGATAAAGTTTATGTATAAGGGGCCATAAGTCTTTCAAAAATCATTCAACCAGAACATGGCAATGACAGGTGCAACTAGGCTTAGTACTGATCATCCTCGCCAAGATTCGCTGAAATCTGGCGAAGAGTTCAGAAGAGACTAATCTGGACAAAGTTTGTGTATTAAAACATTTAAAGGGTCACAACACTGGCAAAAATCATTCAACCGAAATATGGACTAATATGACAACACTAGGCTTGATACTGATCATCCTTGTCAAGTTTCGTCTGTATCCAACCAGGGGTTCAGGAGAACTAGCCCAGAAAAAAACTGTGGTATCAAAATCCTTTAAAAGGGTCATAACTCTGCCAAATATCTGTAAACCGAAATGTGACGATGACATGCACAACTAGGCTTGGTGCTGATCATCCCTGCAAAGTTTCATTGAATTCTGGCGAGGGGTTGTGAAGAAGTAGATCAGAACAAAGTTTGTGTATTAAAACCTTTAAAGGGCCATAACTCCGCCAAAAATCTTTCAACCGGAACACGGCTATGATTTGCACAACTAGACATAGAACTGATCATCCCTAAAAAGTTTTGTTTAATCTGGCCAGGGGTTCAAGAGAACTAGTCAGAACAAAGTTTGTGTATTAAAACCTTTAAAGGGCTGTAACTCCGCCAAAATCATTCAACTGGAACACGGTGACTATGTACAACTAGGCTTGGTACTGATCATCCCTGCAAAGTTTCAATGAAATCCGGCCAAATGAAGGCCCTTTCGCCTTAATGAGGCCAAGATATAGCATATTTCAGAAAATCAAGGGCCATGACTCCGATGTAAATGGTCCAATCTGGATGTTTTTCGAACTTGTCCAAGCTTTCAGTGATACTAACAATCTGGTAAAGTTTCTTAAAGATCGGATGAAAGATGAAGGCCTTATCGTCTTAACGAGGCAAAATATAGGATTTTAACTAAATCAAGGGTCATAACTCCACTGTTACTGGTCCGATCTGGCTGGTCTTCGAACTTGACCGAGCTGTCATTGATATTAAAATCTGATAGTTTCATAAAGATCGCATGAAAAATGAAGGCCCTATCGTCTTAACGAGGTAAAGTACAGCATTTTTAACTAAATCAAGGGCCATAACTCATCTGTTACTGGTCCGATCTAGCTGGTTTTCAAAATTGCCTGAGCTGTCATTGATATAAACAATCAGGTAAGATTTGTAAAGATCAGATGAAAGATGAAGGCCCTATCAAATTAACGAGGCAAAATATAGCATTTTTAACTAAACCAAGGGCCATAACTCCGCTGTTACTGGTCCGATCTGGCTGATCTTCGAAATGTCCGAGCTTTCATTTGTATAAACAATCTGGTAAAGTTTGGTAAAGATCGAATGAAAGATGAAGGCCCTATCGTCTTAACGAGGCAAAATATAGCATTTTTAACTAAATCAAGGGCCATAACTCCGCTTTTAATGGTCCGATCCAGCTAGTTTTCAAAGTTGTCCTAGCTCTCATTTATATAAACAATCTAGTAAAGTTTGGTAAAGATTGGATGAAAGATGAAGGCCCTATCATCTTAATGAGGCAAAATGAAGCAATTTTAACTAAATCAAGGGCAATAACTCAGCTGTTAATGGTCCGATCTAGCTGGTTTTCGAAATTGTCCGAGCTTTCATTCATATTAACAATCTGTGCAAGTTTGGTAAAGATCAAATAATAAATGAATGTGCTAGAGTGTTCATAAAGCTTTATATGGCATTTTTCAGCAAAACAAGGGCCATAACTCCGGTGAAATTATTTCGATCTTGCCGGTTTTCGAACTTGTCCGAGCTTTCATTGATATAAAGACACTGGCAAAGTTAAGTAAAGGTCCGATTAATATTGAAGGCCCTAGAGGGTTCACAAGGCAGAAAATAGCATTTTTCAGAAAAAACAAGGGCCATAACTCCGGTGTTACTCATCCGATTTAGCTGGTTTTCAAACTTATTTGAGCTTTCATTGATATTAACAATCTGTGCATGTTTGGTAAAGATCAAATAATAAATGAATGTGCTAGAGTGTTCACAAGGCAGAAAATGGCATTTTCCAGAAAAAACAAGGGCCATAACTCTGGTGTTACTGAACCAATTTAGCTGATTTTCGAACTTGTCCAAGCTATCATTGGTATTAACAATCTGTGCAAGTAACGATCAAATAATAAATGAAGGTGCTAGAGTGTTCACAAGGCTTAATATGGCATTTTCCAGCAAAACAAGGGCCGTAACTCAGGTGAAATTTATCCGATCCGGCTGTTTTTCGAACTTGTCCGAGCTTTCATTGATATAAAGACCCTAGCAAAGTTTCGTAAAGATTCAATTAATAATGAAGGCCCTAGAGTGTTCACAAGGCAAAAGTTAACAGACGGACGGACGGACGACGGACGACGGACAACTCGCCATCCCATAAGCTCTGCTGGCCTTCGGCCAGTAGAGCTAAAAAGAAGCCTATCTACCGAATTACTTTTTTTTTGAGCATGCTACTGGAAACAGAACTAATTTTGTTTGTGGCCTTGACCTCAAACCAAAATGTCCGCCATCAGTTATTGCAGACCAAATAATAGCTACAACAATTTTATTTTGAAAAGTTTAGGAATGTTAGCAGTCATATATTCCTTATCGGTGTCTGCTTCGAGACGTATGGTATGAATACAAAACTATCTATAGGAAAATAACTCACCATTTCAATAGCGTAGTTATAAATGAGTTTGTCTGCGGTTGCTATGACAATCTGTGGACTGAGTGCTGATTGGACAGAGGATCCGAGTCGCTGTTGTAACTGACGACTCACGGTCACACACATGTGATAATGCTCGTTCATCTGCCTCACCACTACAATAACAACATTACATAACAAATTATACATATTATTTTAGTTTAAAGATAGTACACTTCATACTGCAGGTATCACATGTTGTGTTTTAAATTAATGCTCAAGTGAACCTTGCTGAAACTTAATTGCACATAGTGTAAATATTTTTTTTAATCATGATAACTTTTTTTGATTTATATATTGTTATTGTTCATTTTACATAAAACTAATATAAAAACAAATGCCACATTAACAATTAAGAAAAAGAAGAGATAAAAAAGAATTTGATGAGGCATACGCTAAATGAGCACGTTCAAAATTAAGTTATAGTTTTAGCAACTTACCAGCTTTCACAGTGTTAGATATTGTAAGTTTTCCTGATCGTATTTCATCCCTGGCCAACTGTAGAGCTGATGACAGCAGATGTAGCGCTCGCACGTGCAATATCAACTGCTCAAGTCGTCGCTGAGCCTCGGTAAATTTGGGCACCTGTTCCTGAATTCCCTCCCCTTTATTGAGGTTGACGCTCTCAGTAAATGTGTTGAGTGGGGCGCCACGAGACTTTGACACTTCTATTATACATTCTACCAGGTCGAGAACAAAGTTCAACTTGGCCATTAATGCATTATGGTTGTCCTGAAATGAACAAGGTTAAATAGGTCTTATTATAACAGCATCATAACTGTCAAATCTGTAAGAATGCTCCTGCCTACCTTTGAGATATGCATGCCCTTTTATGACTTTACTTATGGATGTTGTTAATTTTATCACCATATGGTATAACGGCTATTCCATTTAACTTTATCTGGGTGGTGTGTGTGTGTGGGGATTCCAATTTGTTTACCCCGCCCCTACAAACGTATTTTAGTTTAAGAAATCAGCACCCCCAAATATGCTTTTAATTGGAATAATAGTTCTTATATGAAAATGGAAACACCGACATTGAAAATGGTTGTAAAATTATTATTTGCTGAATTTCATTACACGGTTAAAAGTATAAATGTTTATTAAATTAAAAACAATCGGTAACAGATGCTAATTGCTTGGGAAAAGATATGACACTCTCCTGTAAAAGAGTTTCAATTAGACTGTCAAATACTGTAATTGACTTTACGCCAGTTGTAAATCAAAATGCACGAGATTAAATTCAGTTAGACCGGTTGATTGTTAGACACTAAGATCACCGTAGTTTGACCTCTTGATTGTTAGACACTAAGATCACCGTAGTTAGACCTCTTGATTGTTAGACACTAAGATCACCGTAGTTAGACCTCTTGATTGTTAGACACTAAGATCACCGTAGTTAGACCTCTTGATTGTTAGACACTAAGATCACCGTAGTTAGACCTCTTGATTGTTAGACACTAAGATCACCGTAGTTAGACCTCTTGATTGTTAGACACTAAGATCACCGTAGTTAGACCTCTTGATTGTTAGACACTAAGATCACCGTAAATAAAGTTTGTATCCAGCGGCTCCACACAAATTCTCAAACAAATGTAAACTTACATCCATCAATGTCTCTTCAGACAGTTCGGGAGCCACAAAGGTGATTGGTCCCTCCATGTTAGACGGGGACTGTGCGTACATCAACGACGGGGGAGGTGATGCCTCCACAGAGGAGACTCGTTTTGAGTAGCCACCCGCTCTGTCACGCTCCAGCGAGTTTGACTTCTCGCTACTACTAGAGCCCTTTCTCTCCCGTCCACCAGGGTAGCCGGCACCACCGGAGTAACCCGCAAAGGGTATCACAGTTCTACCTTCTGCAATGATTAAATATATTGGTTATTGGTTATCCAAGAATCTAATTTCCAAAACCATGAGACTATTTAAAAATTGTGGTTAAAAGGGAAACCAAATATCAAGCATCAACAACACTAAAATGTATCATACAATCCAGAAATCTTTCATTTTATAACATTGCATACCCATTCACAGTTATCCAAGAATAGGATGGCGCAACTATGTGCACAGAGCCTTTTTAAACTGTTTCAGGCTTGTCAACATTTTGAAAACAAGAAACCTGTTGAGCCCTAGATCATGAAAATACAATGGACAGTTATAAGTATTAACAACTACTCAAAATAACACTCATGTTATGCTGTTTAATAAGGGCAGGTAGAACTATTTCAAGGCCTGTCCATTTTAATTCAGGGCCTGTTCATCTTCAGAAGCAACATGCCCTAAGCCTCCCTAAAAAAGAAAATTCTTGGAGCACTGGCAAATGGTAAATTACAATAAAAACAACATAGGCAATTTGCACAACGATTTATACCTTGGTGTGGACTCTCCCCAAATGCTGCTTTAAACAGTTGCTGTGACAACATGCTTGTTCCCTCTGTTAGCCTTCCTGGTGTAGTGGTACCCGGTCTCATAAGGACTATAAACATAGACATAATAAAAAAGGATTAAAATAAAAAAATCATTCAACCATTGACTATTATTAAAATTAATTTTGAAAACAATTATTTCCGTTGAATGATCTCTCAAGGATTGGGCTAATTACAAAAATATTTTCGCATTCAATTCAGTATGCCAAAAGTTACTTTTTGATGAAAATAACTCAATCGTGACTCTTGTAATCATATGTAAGTTTTAGTTACAGTTGTTCTCATCATTTCATGTATCATTTTGAGAAATTTGTACAATAACTGATCAATAATGAAATACAACCATATAAACTACAACTATTCTACTTGAAATAAACCATGTGACATATATTAAAAGCTGATATCCTATATAAAAGAGGAGTTTTTATTTGCCTCAAAGACAATCTCACCTAGCCCTAATTGTTCTCTTTATTTTTATTTATTTGTTATATATAGCAATGTCATATCAGGAAATAATGATTAATAAATAATTCATAAGGTTCACACACCGACATCAGACCTAACTTTGCTGGCTGTAATTCAGCCTGCATTTGAAAGAGGATGGCAGAGGTGGCCTCTTAACCCAGGTTTGAATGTTCGTAGTAACTTACCATTTCCATTGAACTCCATGGCCTGCAGGTTGTCTGGGACCGTGTAGGGATGGTGGCGCAGGTACGAGGCATTCGTCACGCCAGAGTGACGCATCTCATTTATGTTGGTGGGGAAGTGTAGGGTGCTGGGTACTTTTGTGGGAGAGTCTATTATAGTGGGCAAGGAACCAGGGCTTGAATACTGCACTGGTGATAAGTGGGCTGGTACCGAGCCTGAAAGGGGTGGTGTATTGTATATATGAAGCATAATAATGTTGTATATATATGCTGAAAACAAAAGCAAGCAAATTAATTCTACATTGAATATGATGCTTATACACTACTTACATGGGTTTTCCAATGTTTCTTCAGTTTCAATCTCTGCATCAAAAACATTAAGTAAACCGTATGGACAAAATTGGTAACAGTTAAGGACACCTGAATAATTGAATACCTTTTTTGGTATTGAACAATGTTTTCCATTTACATAAATCCAGTCAACTTACAAAAACAATATAAACAATATATACAGTCCCCACTCAGTTACTCAAACTCGCTTTGAAATTCTGCTTAGGTCCAATTTCAGTCAATGTCCCAATTTTATTCCTTCTATTTTTACTAATTTTTTTACTTCTTTTATTAAAGTCAAATTTCAACATGTCAAAATATTCACTTATTCAAACTATTTCTTGTCCGTTTGGGACCAGAAAAAAGTTTGAATAAGTGAATATTTCGACTTTTGTTTTCATCAATTAAAAATGAGAGGTCATCACCAATTATATTAATTACAAACATGTACATATTGTGCTATCCATTGGTTTGTCTTTTATAAAACATAAATATTTTGTGGATTTACTTCACTAACAATCTTGAAATTGTTTGCTTCTTATAAAGTTTAACATTAAATGATCTGTTTGTATATTTTACAAAAATGAAAGTACCAGTACATGCATGCTATAATCTAATAAACAAACTGCTTAATAAAGTCAGTTTTATCAGGTAATTGCATTTTTCTGTTAAATCTGAATGTTATTACAGTTACAGTAAAACTGGTGGGTGGGGTAATGAGAAAACCAGTCTGCAGAAATTGAATACCTTTTAGTTTGATCTTCTGGCTCCTTGAAGTTCGTGAAACTGAGTGCAGACTGTATGTATATAGCTCAAAACCTTTTTTAATAAAACCATTATTGTTTGTTTTTGGTCTGATAAAGTATATTTCTTGTTATTTTAACAAATAAATGAATATTGATAACAAATAGGCTATACAATAATTATTATCTACCTGATTTCTTCAATGGTGAGGGTGGTGTGGTCCCGTATTTATTGGGAGAGTTTGACACACTGCCACGCCGCCACGTCCCGGTGGTGGCACCAGGGGGCGTGCCAATACTGAACTGTACCGGGGGAGACATCTCACCCACCTTCAGCGTGTTGATCTTTGTTTCTGAACCATGACGCGACAGACTTGACTCCTTCTTTTCTGTATCCTGATAAAAAGAGGCAGTTTTATTTTATTCACTAAGACAACGAAGGTGAGATCATGACAACAGGTTATTCGTGAGACCATGCAACAAAACAGAGAACTACTGTTATTGCAACACTTGAAATTAGAACATGCATTCTCAATATTAGAAATATGTGCTAAGATTTGTTTAGCTGACTTCTGTGAGGTAATAATAGTTGACAGAATTTTCGGAAAAAGTGTGAAAGGGCAGGAGGCTACTCAAAAAGATTCTCCAGATTGGAGGAATCACCAAACACGTCTTTGATGTATGCACGCACAGTCTCTATCCAATATGGAGGGACCAAAAAAAAGTGTGAAAAGTGAATATAATTTAAATCTAGAATGAAACTTAGTTTGTTTCAAGTGTCTTTCCTATATTAACACCACAACAAAACTGACTGGGGAAAAAATGCTTTGAAACCAGATTTCATATTTTGAATGTTACAACTGCTAATATGCTCAGCAGCTGCGCCAGTTTTCTTTGAAGTCTGATGCATTCTAATTGCTAGTAACAGTACACTTTGGGTGCACTGTGCACTAACTGTTGTATCAACATATTTTAACTTTTAAATCAGTTAGAAAATGAATACTGGACTGATAACAGAAGATCAACTTCACTTGGCTTCTTCTTGATAAATATATACCGGTTCAATTCTGTAGCTGTACATACTTTTTTATAATCATACATTATACTAAAGCCAATTACCTTTTTGTTTGCATTAGCACCATCGACTGGTTTACTGTTTGTCAGTGGACTGGTGGGTGAGTTGCACTGCATACGCTGGTAAGCCGCCAACTGTGTCGGTACCGGGATGGGCGACGAGGAGGGTGGGGATGGCGTCGGGGAGTTCACCTGCAGCGTTGATGGGCGACTGGCATTGAGGACTGGACTGGAGTCTTTGCGGAATATAACAGCGCCTGATGATGGGGTCACGGTGACTGCGTTGTCATTTTCTGGGGAGCGTCTGCAAAAGAGAACGCAAAACATAATAATAAAATTGATAAACAGATCTACACTGAAATAAATTTGGAAGAAATCCAACAAGAACGATTTTAAATTTGATCAAAATTGGGCTTCATTAAAATAAACACAATTAAATTGATTTTAGTACGGAAATCATTAAAATATTTGTATTCTTAAAGTAAATGAAATAAACATGCTTTTGTATAAATGAGGTAAAACCTTCCATAACCTTAACTACATATACAAGTGAATTTATTTTGTCAAAAACGGAAAATTTCACTTACCGATCTTCGACAGACATTTTGTTGGTTTTGTCCTCTGCATCTGATTGGTCGCTCATTCCTTCTGGAACCATCACGAAGTCCTGTATAGATATATACACATTGTCATGGTAACCAATGGTCAAATATTAAACAATTAAGTTCAACAAAATAACTGTATCTTATCTGAAAAAGAACTAAAATAGCCTAAAATCACTACGACATATATTAAGTGTTGTTGCTTATTATCCGAGTTGTTTCTTTTTTGTTTTAATCTATTGACTAGTACCAAGTCTCAGTGGCAATTTGGCCAACAGATTAATGCTGATTACGTCTGCAAACAATTCAAATCTATTTATTCTTCTGACGTCAATCTTTACATCTTTTAATCCAATCATGCGTAATAAAGACGTAAATTTATTACAATATTCCTTCTTCCATTAAAATAATAACACTAAAACACAAACATTATAATTAATGAGACAGGAATCATTTGAATCAATAATATTTATCCATCTCCCGTTCAAATCTAATAATAATCAAATATTCGCACATTTTTGGCAACCATTTTTCCGACCATCTTTTCCTGCTGACATAAACTCGGTTTCACAAAATTCACAAAGGAAATGCACAGCATCTTATTCCATCTATATATTATGCAATATTCAAATAAAAAACAACACATGTTCCTGCAAATTCAGACGATGATTCACGCAGTGTCTAGGACTCTGTGTATTATGGGTTGCAGCAGGCTTGGCAGTATTGATCCACCATGGCCTCTATGTGCGGCCAAGGCAAATTGCAGTTTATACTGAATATATATAACCTTTTAAATCTGTAGTATTTGTTCTGGCCAATAATCTTAGTTCTGAGAGACTGGCGTATAAATATCGCATAAAATGATATTTTCTTATCATAAAAGCAAGAGGAATTATGTTTAATCTTAGATTAATATCAATATTGTCTACTTAAATTCTCCGAGATTGTCTTTTAATTTTATATAAATAATCAATATGTCGAAACCTTTTTCCATAAACAAATGCAACTTGTCATAAAATTTGAAGCAAATTTATGGATCGTTTTTGAAGAGGTCAGGCTTGAAATTCACCAACCATTCTTCAAACTATTCTTAGACTTGAGCGCAAGTACTGAAAATTCGTTCACAACTATTTCCATGACCTTCAAAGATAAACAATCGTAAGAAGTTGTTATTTATTAGTATGCATCATATTTATCCATAGCAGCTTGTTATGGACGTTTATTCTGTAAACTTATAGAAATATGTGTGATTGAAATTTGAATACTTTAGCTTAAGTCTAAGAATATTCTCAAGAATGGTTGGTGAATTCAAGGCCTGGTGTTACAAATTTCCCATGAGTTTTGATCCTTTTTCACCCAACTTCTAGATTTTATTGCACTTGTTTGTATTTTTTAAATCACTTTGCCATTAACCAAAATCCTGTGGGATTAACTGTTAATATTCTAAATATTGGTTTGCTGTTTCCTACCCAACCCACAAAAAAATGCCCTACCCAAAACTTTTATAGCAATTCTATATCATTGTTATATATTTGTTGCTATATTTAGAATAGTTTCATTTAAATTCATAACGTTTTTACTGTCTCGAGATAATCTTTTTTATTTCATCTACCTAACCAATTATGAATTTGCATACAATCTGGCTACTTATATTAGTGCTTTTATGAAAATCGAGAGTAATACAAATCTCGTTACAAATACCTGTCATGGCTGCACTCAATATTTACACTGGATGCATATGCTTGAAAATTGTTCATAATCTCCGGAACTAGTCATCTTAATTTTTATATGGTATGAAAATACAAATATGGGTCTCTTATTTGGGTAAGATAAAATGATGGTAATAAATAACATATAGCAAATATTGTAATATCAAGTGGGACCAAATAACAAAATTTCCTAAAAACAAAATCAGCGCTCGCCTGTTCTACTTATGGGAAACATAAAGTGAAACCTTATCCAAAACGAATCATAACAAGGAAATAACGGTCGAGGATGGATTAAAAAATTCCACTACACGCAGGAAATAAGAAATTCTACCTTAGCTTTTTTGCATCGTAAACACCTCCCTACCGATCTAAGAGGTATTTTTCTGACGCCAAATAAAGTGGGATATTTCCTGCTAAAATGCTCCTGAAATCATTAATCATCTAACAATGATTTTCTGGGTGTTTTTTTTTATCTTCAAGGTTCTTATAACAAATATCTAAAATATATTTTCTCTCTGCTTTCTTTGCCAGATGACAGTAATTTGCGCTTTCGTAGCACATTTCGATATTTAAAAGCAAAGTTTTTCTTTTATACATCTTTTTCTTATCAAAATTACAGGGTCATGCCCCACTTTATTATTTGTAGTATATTTTATTATTTATACTGTAAAACATGGTTTATCACACAAAGAATGGTCAAATACGTTTCAACTTGCTATTCAAATGATTACTTTGGTTAAAAGATATGGTTTTATTTTATCATAATTTTTATGTTCAACTTATACAGCGGCAACAACTTAAAGAATCGGAACAGAAGCATAATGCTTATTAAGTTCTGTTCCTTTAATAATCACCTCAAAAATGTTTTTGTTAAAAGCATGTTTTACTGTAGATTCCACACAAATTTCACTACAGAAACAGTTTCCTAATTTAAACATTTTGGGTAAATTACCTCAGTTGGGGTGCTATTTCTGGATCCCGGCTCACTGTCTTTATCTTTATTGATTTTGAGGAAACCGCCAACTTCGTGGGGAGAACCAGAGGCCTGGCTTGACGGCTCTAGTGCTTTTTGTTTGGCTGGACTTTTCTATAAGAAAAGAAAATGTATATTCTGTATTTATTTTGTTAATGCTAGTTGTGAAAACAAACTATTTTATCATTTATGTACAGTAGTTAATTCATTATTGTATCTTTTTATCATGGTTGCTTGATTGTGGTTGTGAGAAAAATAATTTATAATTCAGTAAGTGTACAGTAATTAATTAATTATCAACGTCTGCTTCAAAGGTGTTGTGGGAAAAAGAATCTATGATTCAGTAAGTGTACAGTAATTAGTTGTCATCGGCTGCCTGTGGGAAAATTATAATTTTATACATGTAACTCACTTTAATTTAGAGTAACACATTTTTTCGTACAAATATGAAAGAAAGTGTTACAATAGGTATTCATAATTTTATTTGAAAAAGGCAATAATAAACCGATCTGGCCTGTACAGGTAGATAACTCGGATACACTATTATATGATAAATGGCTGTTTGGTCTTACCATGAACTACCTGCTGGTAAGTGTATATAGTTATTCCTGGCCAGGGATTGTGGCTAGTATCTGTAACATTACTCAAGTTTCCAGGCAGCAAAGCCATGGAAAACCCTGAGTATGATGCCTGATTTACGACACGTGCATGTACCAACTGTCCGTGCTACACCTGACTTTTCAGCCATGTCATCCACTAATAATATGACAATCTAAGTGTGACGTTTTACCTTGGATGTCTGCACCGGGGGTGGGGACGGGGAGTAGTCCATCTTGCCGGAGAGTGGGGAGGCAGATATTGCTTTCAATGACACCGGACTGTCCGATGAGAAGCTCGGACTTCTTCCAGGCACGGGGACTGGGGAGGCTGTGAACGATGAAATAATGAAATCAAAATAATTCAGCAGATATGTGGTGTAGAATGAAACAGCACCGCCAACCATATTAACTGGTTTTGGCATATACTTGTCTTACAGCATTTACGCTTTCAATAGAAACAACAAACTAGCCTCCTTTTTGTGATGAGCTCAATAAAGTATGCATCGAATTTGTGTTAATATTACATTTAATTTACTTAAATCTACAATAAAAATTGAGAGGTGAATGCGAAACTATTGTAACTACACTTGAATAAAGAACAAGATAATATAGTTTTGTGTTAAACCCTCGAAATGTATGCATAAATCTGTTTTTAGGTTCCTAGACTTCTGTTCATTATAAACTTAAAAGATCAAATGATGTGTCTTCAAATTTCAAGCATGGAAGAAAACGTCAATCCTAATATTGAACTGAACAAACATGCACACTGAAGCTGATTTCTGCATACTTACATAACAAACATGCACACTGAAGCTGACTTCTGCATACTTACATAACAAACATGCACACTGAAGCCGATTTCTGCATACTAACATAACAAACATGCACACTGAAGCCGATTTCTGCATACTAACATAACAAACATGCACACTGAAGCCGATTTCTGCATACTTACATAACAAACATGCACACTGAAGCCGATTTCTGCATACTTACATAACAAACATGCGCACCGAAGCTGACTTCTGCATACTTACATAACAAACATGCACACTGAAGCCGATTTCTGCATACTTACATAACAAACATGCCCACTGAAGCTGCATACTTACATAACAAACATGCACACAGAAGCTGACATCTGCATACTTACATAACAAACATGCACACTGAAGCCGATTTCTGCATACTTACATAACAAACATGCACACAGAAGCTGACTTCTGCATACTTACATAACAAACATGCACACTGAAGCTGATTTCTGCATACTTACATAACAAACATGCACACAGAAGCTGACTTCTGCATACTTACATAACAAACATGCACACTGAAGCCGATTTCTGCATACTTACATAACAAACATGCACACTGAAGCTGATTTCTGCATACTTACATAACAAACATGCACACAGAAGCTGATTTCTGCATACTTACATAACAAACATGCACACACAAGCTGATTTCTGCATACTTACATAACAAACATGCACACAGAAGCTGACTTCTGCATACTTACATAACAAACATGCACACAGAAGCTGATTTCTGCATACTTACATAACAAACATGCACACAGAAGCTGACTTCTGCATACTTACATAACAAACATGCACACCGAAGCTGATTTCTGCATACTTACATAACAAACATGCACACAGAAGCTGACTTCTGCATACTTACATAACAAACATGCACACAGAAGCTGACTTCTGCATACTTACATAACAAACATGCACACTGAAGCTGATTTCTGCATACTAACATAACAAACATGCACACTGAAGC
>JAWPHD010008247.1:0-117591 GCA_037043455.1 Cyrtodaria siliqua
AAACTCTATAGACACAATTGACGACGAGGTATAATATATATAACGTACGGATTTTGAGAATCCAAACTCTATAGACACACTTGACGACGAAGTATAATATATATAACGTACAGATTTTGAGAATCCAAACCCTATAGACACAATTGACGACGAGGTATAATATATATAACGTTCAGATTTTGAGAATCCAAACTCTATAGACACAATTGACGACAAGGTATAATATATATATAACGTACATATTTTGAGAATCCAAACTCTGTAGACACAATTGACGACAAGGTATAATATATATAACGCAGGGGCGGATCGAGGGGGTGGGGGTGGGGGGAATCCAAACTCTGTAGACACAATTGACGACAAGGTATAATATATAAAACGCAGGGGCGGATCGGGGGGGGGGGGGGGGGGGGGGGGCGTAAGTTTTTAGTCAATTTTCGGGTCCGTCTTTAGCCTCATAAAACGGTTGCGGTAGTGCATTGCTAGGGTAAAAAAGTCCATTTTCAAATAAAAAGGATTTAAGAATGTGTTAATTAAACCACTCATTAGCCATTAAGCGTCGAGCGAGCAAAGCGAGCGAGAACATTTTTTATACTGAAGGCGTTCAACGAAATTGTTTGATATTTTATCTACAGTAACATGGACATACATGTATGAATAAAAAAAGTCCGTTATCAAATAAAAGAATTTAAAAATGTGTTAATTAAACCACTCATTAGCCATTATGCGTCGAGCGAGCGAGAAAACAGTTTATACTGAAGGCGTGCAACGGAATTGTTTGATATTTTATCTACAGTAACATGGACATACATGTATGAATAATAAAAATCCGTTTTCAAATAAAAGGATTTAAGAATGTGTTAATCAAACCTCTCATTAACCAATATGCATCGAGTGAGAGTAGCGAGCGAAAAAAATATTTACACTGAGGGCGTGCAACGAAATTGTTTTGATATTTTATCTACAGTAACATGAACATACATGTATGATCCGCCTCCCCCCCCCCCCCCCCCCCCCCCCCCCCCCACTCTGGATCCGCTAGTGTAACGTACAGATTTTGAGAATCCAAACTCTATAGACACAATATACACGACTTTAACCAGCCAGGGCAAACAGAAACTGGAGCGTCGAATTGAGAGTAACCAACGCATAATTCATTTTACGCATATTCAATCACGAGTATTTTAAAAACCCGTCAATAAACCAATACTTTTAATCGGGACATATACATTATTATATGACCTGAACACCTGGATGGAGTTTTAATATGTTTTTTTTGCGGGTTATTTTGCGGGTTAGTTTCTTTAACTTAAACCGAGTGTTGTGGTAGTGTATTAATTCAGTTTCCATTAAAGTGTTTCTATGAATTGTCTTGATGACTTTTAAATCGTTTCTCATTGTTGCGTTGATTAATATTTGCCAAGGGACTGTTTGGCATTGAAATGAATCGTTCCAGGTTCGGTTATATGGCTTGAAATATCACCCCGGATTATTTGTCAAAGCATCAAATTGTTTACTGTCTGATTAGATATCAAAGTACGTAGTGGGTCACTTCAATGTGCATTGGATTAAAACTAATTTCGGTGAATTAATACATCTTAAGACTGGATGATTTGTACAAGACGTAATTTCGGCTGGTAACGGTTGCCCATATTAAATTCGTTGAATTGTTCGGCACAGTCTCGCATCATATAATTGTATCCAACTCGTTAAAAAAAAATAACCCTCCAAATAACGGCACAATTACGACGCAAAACAGTTTTTCAGAACTCTAGCCAAATGTTCAGGCACTATAATAAGTATATGTGCCAATTAAACGTATAGTTTGTTCAATAAACACCATTGATTTGGATATGGATATGGAAATGAATTATGAGTGGGTAACTCTTAATTCGATGCCCCAGGTTTGGGGTTTGGCCTGGCTGTTACAAGCCGGTTAGAGTTTGGATTCTCAAAATAGGTAAATTTTCAATAAATTCAGTATTCAACAGGCCCTCATATACCAAGAAATTCTAATTATTTGAAAAAGAAATCGCGTATTGTAAAATAGTCGGTATTGTAAAATAGTGTGTTGTCTTCTCCTCAAGGGGCGTCCATGACCGAGTGGTTAGAGTATCTGACCTAAAATTACTTGCCCCTCACCGCTGTGGTTTCAATCCCTCTTGGGCCTAGGAATCGTTATGTGAGGAAGCTATCCAGCCGGCTTGTGGAAGTCGGTGATTTTACCCAGGTGCCCGCCCGTGCACAAACATTGCTCGAGTGGGCAACTGGAGTCTTCCTCCACCAATGACAGCAAGAAAAGTCGTCATATGACCTTAGCTGTTGGTGCGACTATAAAATCCAATTCAATCCAATTATACTCCTCAAAACTATAAAGGATATCCACACCAAACTGGTGTGCAAGATCACTGCTAAATAATGGTGTATGTGAAGAAAGGGAAGATCAATCTGATACAAACAACAGGAGTTATAGCACTTTATAATTTAAAGTACTCTCCTTTGCATCAGTCATAAATTACTATAATATTGTAATACCCTAACGTATTTGAAACGTAAATGGTAAATTTAAAGTCTGGTATTAATATTTAAACATTGTGTCGCCTACTAATCATAAACTATTTGGGATAACCAAACTGAACTTGGTATTCAAGATCATTATCAAGTAATACTGAGTAGAGAGTGAGGACATATACATGTATAATATCGGATAAAAATTACATAATTACAGGAGTAAGGACAAAATTGAATCGAACTGGATTTTACGGCGCACCAACACATGAAAGAGATATGTCGGATAAAATCTACAGTAGTTATAGGAGTAAGGGGAAATACGAGTATATCGGATAAACATTACTGGCGGCATCTCCCTTTGTAATTTAATGGCAAGTCTTAACCACACCGAACATGTGGTACACTCCTATAACTAGGGGCAGACTAGCTTCATGATGTTGCTGATAAGCCACTACTGAATTATTGTTCAAACCATATATTTACCCCTAGCCGTAGGGCAGTGTACAATCATGAGCAGATAAATTGGATAACATGACAGGAGTAATTGCTCTTTGTATATGAAAGTAAAACCTTGATATTGCAAAAAGGTATGTGTCTACTTCTCAAAAACTATAAGGGCGATCCGCACCAAACTTGTTGTGCAAGCAATCAAGTGTAGATCGGGCAGACAGATACTAAATACTTGGAACATACCAGTTTTCTAGTTTACTGTAAAGTCCAAATATTGTAAAATGAGTCATCTGCTCCTCTTAAACTGTAAGAGTAGGCCTCACCAAGATCACTAGCAATAAATGTTGTGTATGAAGCAAGGACAGAGATGTACATACTGGAGTTATTGCCCTTCCCTGTAACTAACATCTTGGGCAGTGCAACTGCATTTCGGCGGGAGATATGAATTCTCTAAATCTGCTAACTATATAGTTCTTTTTATTTAACATGATCTATATTATTATACATGTGTTAATAAAGAAAGAAGTATGTGTTTATCATTAACTATGGAAACATAATATTTTATTAAAGTGACATACGGTAATCTTCATGTATTTATAAAGCATTAAAAGATTAATTCAGTATCTTGTTAATTTTTTTTTTTTTTTTACATCTATCTAATTAAAAGATAATCCAACTTGGAAGCTTTAACGTTTTCTTTGTTATTCTATCACAGGTTAAAACATATTATTTGTGCAATATTAATCAACAGTTAGTAAAATGCAAATATAGTTTGTTTTGAACAATTTATATAATTATTAATGATAATTGCAAATATTCAAGTTTTCAACTTAGAAAAACTAGACGTGGGAGGACGCCGCGAGTTTTAACAAAATCAAGATTGCTTAAAATGTGATAAAGTATTGTTTAAATCATATATACTTATGCCTAATTATCTTTCAGTGTCATATGTATTACACACAGACAGCATATTTCATAAACACTTCTACTGTTGTTCATGAATTGAATTGAATTGAATTGGGGTTTTAAGGCGCACCAACACATGAAAGGTTATATGGCACCTAACAGGAATCAACATGTCATCCTCCAATTACATCGAGAGAAAATATGGAGAATGGGCCTAGGGACTCTGAAGACACTCATTAAATTGCATGCATTAAATAAACTGTGTTTCCTGAGCGCATGCTTAAAAATAATCTATTACATATGTCTACATGTATATTCATAACATATTTGATAATTCATCTGTTAAATATTGTTTATTTATTGTTATTATGTTTTGCAATGCAAGATGAGAGACTGATGATGCATTCGGTTTATCTCATAAAGTTTGAATTGAGTTGGATTTTTAAAAAACAAAAAGTATATATAGCCAATACAGTACGACTAAACTCAGGCTAGTATAGGCATTCATATTTTTCAAGTTGATTGAGTAAATATATACAGTGAATGTCGCGACTGATTAACATAACATGAGCAACGATAACAATCTACAAGTATGCCTAAATTATACATAAATATGCGTTTTATTTTTAAATAGTTCTAACAGAACTTTAAAGGAAATGAACGTGGCAAGGGATTTATTCCTACTCCATCGACTAAGCTAAGAACTAACAGGCTGTGAGCTAGTAGGAGAAACCCTCCCCCCCCCCCCCCCCCCCCCCCCCCCCCCCCCCCCCCCCCCAGGGGGAATTTTGTAGGGTATGATTTTCTGAAAGAACATACAGTAAGTTTCAAAATGAGACATGTGTGCCATCTGAGCGTTGGGGCTTTAGTGAGTTTTGGGGAAAACATTGCGTTTTTAGACAAAAATCGCTGAAATCTGGAATTATTTTTTAGAAAAAGAATGGAATATATTAGAACCAATTTGAATTGATGGAATCTTTCTCGGAACGCATCTCTACGTGTCCCACCATATAATTTGTGGATCTGATGCTTAAATATTGAGATTTTGGGTAAAAATGTTAAAAAAAATGAATAAAATCGCTGATTTCTGTAATACATTGGGGATATTTAACTAAAAAATAGAAAAATATCTAATACAATAGAAAAAAGAAATATTGTTACCTTTTTGGGCAGGGTAAGGTCCAGTGATTCAGTAGAAAAAAGTCTCAAACCGCATGATGTTTGGAAATGCCTTAATTTTGGGGCGAAAAATGTGTATTTTTGTCAAAAATTGCCAGAATCTGGAATTATTTTTTGAAATTAGTTTGAACATAAACTTATCAAACTGAAGCAATAGAATGTTGCACAGCATACATATTCAAGTTTTTCCTGACACATTATATAACATATGTACTCAAATATTGGCATTTTAGGGCAAAATGTTGGAAAAAAGGACAAAAATCACTGATTTCTGTAATCCATTGGGTTATTGGGTTAAAATATAGAAACAAATTTAATACAATTGAATAAGGACACATTGTAACATTTTTGGATAGACAAAGGTCCAATAAATAAGTAAAAAAAATTCCCGAACCGTATGATGCTTGAAAATGCCTTAATTTTTAGGCGAAAAATGTGTATTTTTGTCAAAAATCGACGGAATCTGGAATTATTTTTGAAAATAGTTTTAACATAAACTTATCAAATTGAAGTTATATAATGTTGCACAGCATACATATTCAAGTGTTTTCTTGCATCATATATAACATATCTGCTGAAATATGTTGGAAAAAAGGACCAAAATCACTATTTCTGCAATCCATTGCGGGTATGGGGTTAAAATCTAGAAAAATATATAATACTGGTACAATAGAAAATAGACTGTAAGCTAGTAGGAGTAACCCTCACCCCAAGGGGAATTTAGTACACCCTATTTTTCTGAAAGCCCATTATGTGTAGAGCATTTTGGAACATGTACGTGTACCAACTTGCGACTGGGACTTTATCACGTTACCGGTATTTCGAACATGATACATAGAGCTATATACAGTATACGTTATAAATAGAGAAATAGTGTTGAGCGACTCTCTGCGTACGGCCACTGGGCCGACTCACAGATTTTGCGACACAACGGGACCGGTGGCCAGCTGTTGGCAAAGATCCCCAGTACATGTGGCACTCGGTCGCTAGTCCATATTAAGGGAAAGGCTACCCGAGTTCGAGTCTCGAACATGGCACAAAGAGCTATATACAGTTATATAGAAGGATATAGTGTTGAACAACCTTCGGCCGATGGCCGCTGGGCCGACACAGATTTGGTGACACAACGGGACTAGTGGGCAGCCGTCGGCAAAGGTCCCGGCAACGCGTGGCATTCAATCGCTAGGCTGTATCAGTGGGGATGCTACCCGAGTTCGGGTCTCGAACCTCGTAACTTACCAGAGCTTTATACAGTATAGTTATGTATGTATAGAGGGAAATAGCGTTGAGTGACCATCGGCTGATGGCCGCTGGACCGATCCACATATTTTATGACACAACGGGACTGGTGGCCAGCCGTCGGCAAAGGTCCCCGCTATGCTTGGTACATGGTGTTTAGGCCTTATCAGGGTGAGGGCTACCCGAGTTAGTGTCTCGAACATGGCACATAGAGCTATATACAGTTATATAGAAGGACATGGCGTTGAACAACCTTCGGCCGACGGCCGCTGGGCCGACACAGATTGGGTGACACAACGCAACGGGACTAGTGGGCAGCCGTTGGCAAAGGTCCCGGCAACGCGTGGCATTCAATCGCTAGGCTGTATGAGTGGGGAGGCTACCCGAGTTCGGGTCTCGAACCTTGTAACTCACCTAGAGCTTTATACAGTATAGTTATATATGTATAGAGAGAAATAGCGTTGAGCGACCATCGGCCGATGGCCGCTGGACCGATCCACATATTTTGTGACACAACGGGACCGGTGGCCAGCCGTCGGCAAAGGTCCCCGCTATGCGTGGTACATGGTCCCTAGACCTTATCAAGGTGTGGGCTACCCGAGTTCGAGTCTTGAACATTCAACAAAGAGTTATATACAGTTAAATAAACGGAATAGCGTTTAACGACCTTCTGCCGATAGCCGCTCAGCCGACCCACATATTTTGTGACACAACGGGACCAGAGGCCAGCCGTCGGCAACGGTCCTCGCTACGCGTGGCACTCGGTCCCTAGGTCGTATCAGGGGGAAGGCTGCCTGAGTTCGGGTCTCAAACATGCCACATAGAGCTATATAGTACATAGCTTTGAACGACCCGCAGCCAACGGCCGCTGGGCCTACCCACAGGTATTGTGACCCAACGGGAACGGTGGTCAGCCGTCGGCAACGGTCCTCGCTATGCGTGACACTCAATCCCTAGGTCGTTTCAGTGGGATGGCTTCCCGAGTTCGGGTCTCGAACATGGCACCTAGAGCTATATACAGTATAGTTATATAGAGAGAAATAGCCTTGAGCGACCCAGTGCCGACGGCCGCTGGGCCAACCCACAGGTTTTGTGACTCAACGGCGTGGCACTCGGTCGCTAGACCGTATAAGGGGAGGGCTACCTGAGTTCGGGAGAAGGGGGGTGTCTACAGCCAGCTCAACAACTAGTAAATGATGTGTTGTATTGTTCGGGAGGTTCTGTCATGCCATTTTTTAACAAATTCTCATAAGGTATCAGCTAGAGCAGGCTTGTTTGAGCAAATAAAATGTCAGCCTGCCATGCACTCCTTGGAAACATATGATGGGTCAATGGCAATATCGCCATGTGAGAATAGGAATGTTCCATAGAAGAAAGACGGCACTTTATTCTCTCATCTGGCGATATGTCGTTGTAACATGAAATTACTTTTTGAAGAAAACAATCCAGATTTCGTTTATGTTTTATTAAAAACACATTTTCCTCCAACAAAATAAAGCAGCATTTACCATCTTCTGATGGGTTTTCTGGTATATTATTGCACATTGGACTGCAAAAATGTTACAATATTTTTTTTTCCGTTATTTCTATGCACTTTTGTTTCCCAATACCTCAATGCATTACAGAAATCGGCGATTTTAGTCATTTTTTTCAACATTTTGCCCTAAAATATAAATACTTGAGCATATATATTATATCTGATACAATAAATGACTTGGATATGTATAGTGTGCAACATTTTATTGCTTCAATTTGATAAGTTTATGTTCAAACTATTTTCAAAAGATAATTCCAGATTCCGTTGATTTTTTACGGAAATACACATTTTTCGCCTGAAAATTAAGGCAATATTTTAAACATCATATGGTTCATGACTTTTTTCTACTTAATTATTGGACCTCTGTCTATCCAAAATGTTACAATATGTCCTTATTCTATTGTATTAAATATTTTTTTCTAAATTTTAACCCATACCCAAAATGGATTACAGAAATCAGTGAGTTTCGTCATTTTTTCCAACATTTTGCCCTAAAATGCCAATATTTGAGCACATATATTATATATGATGCCAGGAAAAACTTGAATATATGTGCTGTACAACATTTTATTGCTTCAATTTGATCAGTTTATGTTGAAACTAATTTTAAAAAAGAATTCCAGATTCCGGCGATTTTTGACAAAAATACACATTTTTCGCCCCAAAATTAAGGCATTTCCAAACATCAAGTGGTTTGGAACTTTTTTCTTTTTAATCACTGGACCTTGCCCTGCCCAAAAAGGTTACAATATTTCTTTTTTCTATTGTATTAGATATATTTCTAATTTTTAATTAAATACCCCCAATGTATTACAGAAATTAGCGATTTTATTCAATTTTTTAACATTTTTACCCAAAACCTCAATATTTAAGTATCGGATCCATAAATTATATAGTGGGACATGTAGAGATGCGTTCCGAGAAAGATTCCATCCATTCAAATTGGTTCTAACATATTTCATTCTTTTTCTAAAAAATAATTCCAGATTTTGGCGATTTTCGTCTAAAAACGCAACGTTTTCCCCCAAAACTCACTAAAGCCCCAACGCTCAGATGGCACACATGTCTCATTTTGAAGCTTAATGTATGTTCTTTCAGAAAATCATACCCTACAAAATTCCCCCTGGGGGGGGAGGGGGGTCTACAGCCAGCTCAAGAACTGACGTCATAAACTTGCAAGCAAGTTGATATTTGCGCGAAATTTGAAGTTTCTGGTAAAATTTCGATTGTGTTGCCGTTCACGTCAAATTAGTGAACTAGTATCAAATCGTTGGTAACTTTCGATCTAGTATTGACCACATGACACTAGTGTTGTTCCGATTCTGATGATCGATCATGCATTTTCAACCGATTCCCATCACTACATGACACAGTTTAACTGGACCACGAGGAGTAGTAATTTAAATCCAGTGTATATAATTTTAGATCTAGCACGTGAGATGTAGTTTCACCCTTCAGTTCATACAGTTCATATCAAATCGAATACCATAATGCTGTTGCTGCCGCCGTTAGTTACTATCAATCTGGAATTTGATCTATCATAACATGCTGACACAGGACCATAATGTCCATCCGATTTGTTCGTCAACACCCCAAGTTTATTCCCGCGCAGTCCAATCTGTATCACATTGTGTGAAGAATTCCCACATACAAATGTATTCCCACAATCATCACCACAAACACCTACAGGTCTCGATATATCTTGATCATTGAATCGCGATAGTACCTTTCCCTTCTTGTCTAGAGTTACCACGCCTGTGTCATCAGCGACATAAATCTTGCAACTGTCCTCACTCAAAGCAACATGTCTAACATCAGATTTAGAAAACATGGCATTTCCTGATAGGTCATTACGTATTGTTGTCAAGAGTGTTCCGGATGTATCATAAATAAATAACGATTTGTCATCATCCGATACGAACATCTCACCATTACTGAAGACAAGTCCCCAACAATCATGATTCGTCTTGATTGACCGAGTTGGCGCCATTCTGCTTCCCATGGAGACGATTTGGATGGTTCTGGTGTTCAAGGTAACGGCTGCTTCTTCAGGACTTATTTCACATACCGCATGAGGACTGGCGGGCAGATCACACTGGTCTATCACTGTGTATGTGGAGCTGTCTAATTGCTTAAGTTTTCTGTTAGCGAAATCTGCTAGTAAGAGTCTACCGGATTTCAGAATACACGTGCCATGTATGGAGCAAGTCTGACTGTCACCGCTGACTTTTACATCAAACTGTTGTTTCCTAGTAACTTTGTATAGACAATCGTGTTTTTTGACTTCTTCTAAAATGTCGTCTGCCTTTTCTTCTATCTTACCGAGTGACGAAAGTCCATTCAAAAACTGTTCGATGGCATGGCTCTCTTTAAACTCGACCTTTGTTTTCCCTGATGATTTAGCTTCATCTGTGATGAGTTTGTCGGCCTCGGATAGTTTCTGCTGAGCCTTCTTCATGCACACAAACTGTTGTGACCGATTTCTTTCCTCCGAGTCTAATTGTTGTTGGTTTATTTCCATATTATTTATAATGTCACCCATTTCTCCCAATTCTGCCTCTAATTTGTTTGTAATTCTCTTACTCTTTTCCTCATATTCCTTTATTGTTGTTTTCTCCAATTCATCTAACGTCTCATTTATCTTATCCCTCAATGCTTTGATGTTACCCACCGCAATCACTATGTCCTGTTCCACTTCAGCGAGGTTGTTATGTCGAGCTTGAACCATCTCTTCCATACGAATCCTGGCTTTTTTCATATTCTCCTTTATCTTCTGAAGATCTTCGTCTTTCATAATATTCTCGATTTCTTCAGGAATGTAGACAAGATCAACACAAGACCTATAATGAAAGTAAGTTAGGTCACGTTAGTATACTAAATTAAGTTACGAAATTGTAGCAAAAAAAACGCCCTTTATAGATTATTGTAATAAAAGTATGTGAAATATTATTCATACACATGTGTGGTATTAGATTACACTACACTAACACTGCTATAATGTATTATACTATAAACGGACAGGACAAATTAAAAACTCAGCGGGATTGAACTCGGAACGTTGCATGTGAAGCGGACACTCTACCGATATCGCCATAAAAGCTAACTCTGATGTGAGACAGTAGTTACGCGCTTATAAACCTATCTATTTACATATACCCCCAACTGAGTCCTACTAAATACCTCCATCCTTTAAATTAATATTTGTCACCCTGCAAATATCACACAACCCAGGTCCCTAGATACCTCATCTAAACATCCTCCAACAGTAAATATCCTGGTCACGGCTTTAATGTAAACGGACAGGAAAAACTAGGTTCTCAGCGGGTTTGAACTCGAAATGATTGCGGACGCTCTACCGATATCGCTTTAAAAGCTAGCTCTGAGGCGAGACACTGGTACCGTTCTATACCCCCAACTGAGCTCTACTAGAATACATTTCCTTCTATGCACAGGTGTTTTCATGTGAATACAGTACACATGTATAATTAAAAACACACTGATGCCGTACATATTTATAACTAAACACACACTGATACCGTACATATAATTAAACACACACTGATGCTGTACACATTTATAATTAAACCCACACTGATGCCGTGCACATTTATAAATAAACACACACTGATGCCGTACATATTTATAATTAAACACACACTGATGCCTTACATATTTATAATTAAACACACTCTGATGCCGCGCATATTTATAAATAAACCCACACTGATGCCGTGTATATTTATCAATAAACATATAAATAAACACACACTGAGGCCGTGCATATTTATAAATAAGTACACACTGATGCCGTGCATATTTATAAATAAACTCACACTGATGCCGTGCATATTTATAAATAAACCCACACTGATGCCGTACATATTGATAATTAAACATACACTGATGCCGTACATATTTATAATTAAACACAGACTGATGCCATACATATTTATAAATAAACACACACTGATGCCGTACATATTTATAAATAAACACACACTGAAGCCGTAAATATTTATAAATAAACACACACTGATGCCGTACATATTTATAAATAAACACTGATGCCTTACATATTAATAATTAAACACACACTGATGCCGTACAAATTTATATTAAACCCACACTGATGCCGTACATATTTATAAATAAACACACACTGATGCCGTACATATTTATAAATAAGCGCACACTGATGCCGTGAATATTTATAAATAAACACACACTGATGCCGTACATATTTATAAATAAACACACACTGATGCCGTGCATATTTATTATTAAACCTACACTGATGCCGTACATATGTATAAATAAATACACACTGATGCCGTGCATATTTATCATTAAACCCACACTGATGCCGTAAATATTTATAAATAAACACACACTGATGCCGTGCATATTTATGATTAAACCCACACCGATGCCGTACATATTTATAATTAAACCCAAACTGATGCCGTACATATTTATAAATAAATACACACTGATGCCGTACATATTTATATTAAACCCACACTGATGCCGTAAATATTTATAAATAAACACACACTGAAGCCGTGCATATTTACGATTAAACCCACACCGATGCCGTACATAACTCACACATCTGAAATCTTTCGCATTGCTTTGCTTGCTCTCTAACGTTGCATACGTTACAATGCGGAATGCGCAATGCGCAATGCTTATTCTCCTAATGCCCCTGTCACACTATAGCGCGTTTCCACTGCTTTGGCACGGCGTTGTTTAATTTTCCAGAACGCCGTGAGATCGCAAGAAAAATCTGATATTTTTCGTGAAGATGGAGATGTCACGGCGTCCTCACAGCGACCAAGACGTTGCTATGGAGCTCCCATGGCGTTCTATCGCGTTCCTACGGAGTTCTTGTTGGCGATTGTCTGCGCTCTCACGGCGCTTCCACTGCGTGCACTGCGCTTTCACGGCGCTCACACTGCGCTGACGGCGTGTTCAAGACGGTCGTTTGCACTACCTATAATTCATTTATACTATTTTGTTCGTTTTTGTCATACAAACGCCGATGGACGCGGTAGAAGCGCCTTGGGAGCGCAATGATCGCCGTGACAGCTCCGTACAGTCGTTGTAAGAGCGCAGTAAAATAAATAACACTCTGTATAAGCGCCGTAGACGCGCCGTATAAGCGCGGTAGAGACGCAGTGACATCTCAGAGAACGCCGTACAATCTCCGTGCAAGCGCCACCGACAACCACAGCGTTCGCACTGCGACCTCTGTGCGCGCCCGCGGAGCTCCTGTGGCGTTGTAGGAGACCTTACTGCGCTGCTATGGCGAACTTACGGCGACCCCACTGCGCTCTTATCAGAACGCCGAGCGACGGCGTTTGTTTTGTGCATGCTCAAAGTGCGCGCCGTCGCTTGGCGTTCTATGCGATCCCAATGCGTCTACTGGCGATGCCACTGCGTTGCTGCGGCGATGCTTGCGATCGTACTGCGCGCACCTCGGCGTTCTGCATTTTTCTTGGACGCCGTGGGATCGCCGTGAGAACGCGGCCCTAGTGTGACAGGGGTTTAACGTTGAAAATACAGTGATATATCGTTCAATATAACGAGATATTTTAAACTAGGCTATATAGTGCGGGTGTATTAGAATTATAATTAAACCCACACTGATGCCGTATATGTTTATCAATAAACACACACTGATGCCGTGCATATTTATAATTAAACCCACACTGATGCCGTACATATTTATAATTAAACACACATTAGCTGATGCCATACATATTTATAAATAAACACACTCTGATGCCGTACATATTTATAATTAAACCCACACTAATGCCGTATATATTTATCAAAAACCATAGACTGATGCCGAATGTTCAGATGAAACCAAACTGCCACATGAAGTTGTTTCCGAAATTCAACTCATCCCCACCCACACCCCACCTCCCCATTCACACTAAATAAATAAAACAAAAAGTCAGTTAATCGAACGAAACACATGTTCTTTTATTTAGTGTGTGTGACATAAACAATTGTACTCGAACTATAAGGATCAGAATAATGAATAGAAAAGAATGATTAGGCCTATTGTAAACGAGGTACGTTACAAAATGTATATGCCTTATGCAGTGGGCCAAATAAACGACACCTGATAACATGTTCATACATGTAATGTTATTTTGACTGTCTCAACTATTGATTGTAAAGAAATAACTGTACCTATGCTTAACCGCCATACAAACTGGACACCCGATCTGGTCGTCGTTCTTGCAATACATATCCACCAATTTGGTACTGTGAGCACCACATCTCTCCGTCGGCAATGACATCACTGTCTGAGATCTAGTCGTAGGGAACTCGGACTTCGCAAGTATTTTGTGGGCGGATAACGCCGGAAAGGCATCGTGTAACTCGACACACGCGGCACAGTAATAATCCTGACATTCCACACAGTACTTAGTGGCCTCTCTGTTCCTGTTTTTCCGTGCACAAGGTGAGCAGGTTAAATCGAAAGATTCATCCGAACCGCCCATCGTTCGCACAAAACTACCGTCTACCGCCATTGCTAAACACGCTCTGAAATATGATCCGATATTTATATAAACCCGAAAACACAACCTTGACCTGGATTTGTATTCTCCGTATTTGTATTCAAATAACTTTACCTGTATACATTAAAAGTCGAGATGTTTTCTATATTTCATGGTTTGCGCAGGATATAAAATACATTTAAAGAGGGTACATCAAACTCTTTTTAGGAGAATATAAAATTTAAAAAATGTTCAAATATCAATCTAATTTTTAGGTTTACAATTTGAATGCATCCTAGAGTTTAAATACTATCGGTCGTAAAAGCTTACATTATTACTGGTGCGTAGCCTCGGATAACAAATGAATTTCCTTGTACATAAGGAGTCACTTTCAGGCGCATGCGTGATGTTTGGCACTTAAGAATAGAACTTGTCATTAAGTCGGAACATGAAAAGCTTGATGTATCCCTTTAGTCCCTAATTTTGATCAATCGGAACTGCCTCAACCATTTTTTTTCAAAAATTATTTCCGATGATCTACGGAAATGAACGAGTTTGCACGATTGTAATTTTGATACCACAAATATCGCTATGTTTGTTTGAATGGTATTTTACGTCATTTTTAGTACATTTTAGGCCATATATGACGGTTTTTGTTCGTGGTAGAGGCAGATCACCTGGGTAGAACCAGTACTGTATACCTCCCGCCATCCGCAATAATCCGTAATAATCGACACTTACTCGCGTATAAGTTGTGCTCCCAGTTGGATTCGAACCCGCACAAATATCGCTAATTCAGTAAATGAGAATCAAGATTTAATTGTTTAATTGTTTAATTGTTGATACTCAATGGCAGGTACCTGTCTACCGGAAGTGTCCGGATGTGATACCCCGATCCACATATTGTTGTCGATTCGTTGAGTAAATATTTGTTTTTCTGTAATTTATAATCCGATTTGATTAGAATGTTTCTGTGCAAAGTACCTGGCCTTGTTTCTAGTTTTGAGTGGTCCATTCTAGTCCAAGACGGTAGTGGTGAAAGAGGAGAATCGAATCATCTGAATGATTTTGAAGCTGATACGCTGAACAATTTATTACCATTTACAGCATTTTCTTGCGAAATCTCTTTTGCTTAAGAAAAATAATGATAAGCGAGGCTGTCAAATTGGTCGGTCTGCCAAACGGCATTGTGATATTTAATGAAAACAGTTTATTTCATAGTTATGTTGCGGGATGGGAGTGAATGATACTATAAGCAAGCAAGAAATTGAATGATGAGTTTTTCAGCATATGTTCGGCGAATGGATGGTCCAAGATTACTTCATTTTTGTAGAAATAAGAACAGTCATTTATAGTTGTATTTGTAAAATTGTTTGTAGTTTAATTTTCGAATATTCATATTATTGTTTGGGCTCTTGTTTAAGCCATTGTTTTGGACTTTTTAAGATAAAATTCTAGTAGTACCTAAATAAAATGTGCGTCATTAAAACAGACAATTTTAGTGGTAAATGAAAAATACCTTACTTTCGAAATCGGTTGAGAAATTTAAAAACAAATTATGTGCGAACGTTGTTTCTGATAGGGCATTTTTGAACAATACAACAACATAAGTATTATGCTATTAAATGTTACTGCTGTAACCTCGATATAAAATAGATATAGTATGGATTCTCTCGAATAATTAAGTCGTTTCTCGGAAGACACAGGCTTATCTTGTTTCTTGATCTTATACTACATATATGTAACTATTATCCCGGCTCAATCTCATTAAAATCTGATCCAAAATACTCGCTCCACTACTTTCCGCTATTTTGGATCTGATTTTAATGAGATTGAACACGGCTATATCAACTACCGGTTGTCTTAGGCTGTGTGAGCTCGTCGGATCGTTCGTGAAAACTCGGACAAATTCCGGCTACATGTGAAAGATTGTTTTTTATTTGAATGGTGTTTTACGCATTTTTAGCACATTTGACGGTCGATTATATTTTGTGGAAGAGATAGATCACCTCATTTTTCCCGGGTAGAACCAGTACTGTATACCAACTGTCATGCGTAAAAGATGTGATTGAGATAATGCGATGCCAAACGGATACTGCAGAAAGCAAATTATTATAGACACTCCAGTAAAATAGTGTTAAAAATGTATATAGATAAATATTTGTTTCGTGTTATATCTTGTTTCTTCTTTTTTTCTATCTTCACATATGTGTTTTACACAAAGAAAAAAAACCAGTTTGATTTCAATTTGTGTAAAAAATATTTTTTATAATTTATACAGATGTCAAATGATCACAATGCCGTATGCCCGGTAACTGCAAAATGAACGTGAAGTTGGCAGTAGCAGTAGCAGTAGTTATTCATCGCATGTGCTTTCTTTGCGCGGTATGTTGTTTCTACTTTCCCACCATCATGTTTAGCAGACAACACCTTTCGCATCTTTCGCAACCATAATATGTTTGCTACTGCTATTGCTATTGGTACTGCTACTGCTACTGCTACTGCTACTGCTAACTACTGCCAGCAGTAGCAGCATTAACAGTAGCTACTGCCAGCAGTAGCAGCAATAGAGGCAATAGTTATCTTAATTACGACGATATATGATCATCGATATATGTTTTTTTCTTTATGCAAGTATGTTGTTTCTACTTTCCCACAATCATGTTTAACAGACAACCCCTTTCGCAACTATCATATGTTTGCTACTGCTATTGCTACTGCTATTGCTACTGCAACTGCTAAATATTGCCAGCAGTAGCAGCAGTAGCAGTAGCTACTTCCAGCAGTAGCAACAGTAGAGTCAATAGTCATCGTAATTATGATGTTGATCTGCCCACCGGCGACTCGTTATCCAACAACAAGACCTATTTTTGTTTAATAAGTTTCAACAGTAACGGTTGAGAACGAAGTGCGAAAGAGGTTGACTATAAGACATGATGGTTAGAAATGGAAAGTAGAAACAACAATAGATGTTGATGGTAGTGCTTCTACTGCTCTACTGCATCTACTGCTATAAGTATATACTTCTACTGCTAATGATACTACTTGTAGTATTTACTGCTACTGCTCCTACTGCTAGCAGTAAATAAAAAGTCACAGCATTAACGGTAGGGAAACAGATATAATATTATATACTTGATATTGGCGAAACGGTTGTGTTATAAAACATGATGGTTGAAAATTGAACTTATATTCTTGCGATGAGTATATCTATTGAGATGGTGCTCTACTACCTACTGCTACTGCTGGCAGTAGGTACTGCTACTGCTGCTACTGCTGGCAGTAGTTAGTGGTAGCAGTAGCAGTAGCAATAGCAGTAGCAAACATATGGTTGCGAAAGCGGTTGTCTGTTAAATATGATGGTGGGAAAGTAGAAACAACTTACTTGCGCAAAGAAAACATATATCGTCGTAATGACGATGACTATTGACTTTACTGCTGCTACCGCTGGCAGTAGCTACTGCTACTGCTGCTACTGCTGGCAGTAGTTAGTAGCAGCAGTAGCAGTAGCAGTAGCAGTAGCAATAGCAAAAAACGTGTGATGGTTGCGAAAGGGGTTGTCTGCTAAACATGATGATGAGAAACTAGAAACAACATACTTGCGCAAAGAAAACATATATCGTCATAATTACGGTTGACTCTACTGCTGCTACTGATGGCAGTAGCTACTGCTACTGCTGCTGCTGCTGCTACTGCTGTAGCAGTAACAAACATATGATTGTTGCGAAAGGGGTTGTCTGCTAAACATGATGGTGGGAAAGTAGAAACAACCTACTGCGCAAAGTAAGCAATTGCGATGGATATACCTATTGAGATGGTGCTCTACTGCTGACGGTAGATACTGCTACTGCTGCTACTGCTGGCAGTTATTACTGATACTACTGCTACTGCTGCTACTGCTACTGCCAATTCACGTTCATGAATTATTGATCAAATTAAGCAGATCTTTACCCATAGTCGTAGGACTGTGTACTACGTCAGTGATGTATAGGAAACATGAGCGGATAAATTCGATAAAATGACAGGAGTAATTGTTCTTTGTATATGAATTAAAACATTTCCTGTAACTAACATCGGGGGCACTGCAACCGCATTTCACCGGGAGAGATGAATTATCTAAATCTGCTAACTGTATACTTCTTTTTATTCAACATGGTCTATATTATTATACATATGTTAATATTAACTATGGAAACTTAATATTTTGTTAAAGTGGCACATGGTAATCTTGATTTATTTATCAAACATTTAAAGTACACCTTGATTTATTAATCTAGTATCTTGTTAATTTTAAAACCCTGATTACATATATTTAATTAAAAGGTAATCCAACTTGGAAGCTTTAACGTTTTCTTTGTTATTCTATCACAGGTTAATACGTATTATTGGTGCAATATTAATCAACAGTTAGCAATATGGAAATATAGTTTGTTTTGAACTATTTATATAATTATTAATGATAATTGCAAATATTCAAGTTTTCAACTTGAAAAACTAGACGGAGGAGGACGCCGCGAGTTTTAACAAAATCAAGATTGCTTAAACTGTGATAAAGTATTGTTTAAATCCTATATACTTAAGCTTAATTATCTTTCAGTGTCATATTTATTGCACACATGCAATATATTTTATAAACACTTCTACTGTTGTTCATGAATTGAATTGAATTGAATTGGGGTTTTAAGGCGGGAACACATGAAAGGTTATATGGCGCCTAACAGGAATCAACATGCCAGGCTCATCCTCCATTTACATCGAGATAAAATATGGAGAATGTGCCAAGAACCTTCTCACCTGAAAAACTGAAGAGTTGGTGCAAATTCTATTGTAGACACTCCATTTACGCTGGAGCCATGTTTATTGGTTTTCTGCAACTGCTCTAGTGATATGAGCGAGATGGCACCTGAAACAATGCAGGGGTCATGATAAAGACCTTTGATGAGCATAAACAAAAAATGATAAAATGAACATTAATTTCGGGGCGGGGTGGGGGATTCTACCCTTCTGCCTACCACTCCAACAGGATTTGCAGTGGCCCTATTCTTTGCCCCGGAACCAAACGGTGGCCCCGGAACCACATGGGGCCTACTGTTCATGTTTTCTTTGGAAGTAATAGCGCTGCTTGAGGCGTATATTATGAAGTCCTTTATGGAAACGCTGGAGAGACTTCCGACTCCTTACTTCTAATTTCACGACTTGAAACTTAAGAAGGTAGAAGTCATGACGCTTTAAGTCATTAAGTCGTGAAGTTGGAAGTCGTGACTTTAAAAGTCGTGAATGTAGAAGTAATGGCTGTGTATGAGAGACGCGTCCATATAAGGGCTCGGCTTTAATCAGGATTCTGTCTGCATGGTTCCAACACTGCAGCCATGGTATCGTATGTTTGTATATTTGTATATCTGTATTGTTTTTAATATTCTGAAGGAGTGACCCCAAAACAAAATCATTAACATTAACAGAAATAAATTAAAAAAAAAAAAAAATTAACACAAATTACATGAATATCTATTAACGATTAAATACAAAAGTATTTCTCCTATTCTGTGATAAATACAAGGATATTCGTGGGAAAAATATGATTGCTGAATATCAGATACCATCAAATATAATAATGAATTTGAAATAAACTATTAAAGAAACTAACCCGACAAATAACGGCAAAATTACACTAAGAATGTGTTTATTAAAACTCTACCCAGGTGTTCAGGTCATATAGAAATGTATATGTGTCGTAGGTTTTATCACGGGTTCTTAAAATACCCGTGATTGAATATGCGTGAAATAAATTATGAGTGGGAAACTCTTACAATATGCAAGTTTTATATATATACCTCGTCGTCAGTAGGTTAAAATGGTGTACATCTATAATTGTAAAATGTGCCTGTTGATGGCGGGATAGCTACTTTAAACTGACATTAGAATGGAGCTCAAACTAAACTAACAAATTGTATAAATTTATCACCCTGGCTTTATCGGCCAGGGACTCTGGAGACACTCATTAAACTGCACGCATAAATAAAATAACTATTATGAGAGCATGCTTAAAAATAATCTATTACTATATGTCTACATGTATATTCATAACAGATTTGATAATTCATCTATTAAATATTTTTTATATATTGTTATTATGTTTTGCAATGCAGGATGAGAGACTGATGTTGTATTCGGTTTATCTAATAAAGTTTGAATTGAGTTGAATTAAAAATAAAAGAAGGTATATAACCAATAGAGTATGTGTAGACTAGTACGACAAAACTCAGGCTATAGTATATGCATTCATATTTTTCAAGTGGATTGAGTAAATATCGCGACTGATTAACAGATATACAAGTATGCCTAAATTATACATTAATATGCGTTTTATCTTTAAATAGTTCTAAAAGAACTTTAAAGGGGTTGATGCACTATTTCCAAACACAGTTTACTTTAAAGGGCTCTGGAAAACTTGAAAAAAGCTGAAAGAATTATCAAAATGCCATGAAAAATAAAGGAGATATGACATATTGAAAATTTGCAAAGAACATAAATCTTTGAACGATGACGTCATCGCGCCGTTTTACCATATAAGGCATATTGACAAAATGTATTTTAAAGCAAAGAAAACCACTGCAAATTGATTAAAGATAAATATACAGATGTAAAATGTATACATTTTAGTATTATTTTTCATTTGCAGTGATTTTCTTTGCTTTAAAAGACATTTTATCAATATGCCATATATGGTAAAACGGCGCGATGACGTCATCATTCAAAGATGGCCGCCTCCATTTATGTTCTTTGCAAATTTTTAATAGGTCATATCTCCTTTATTTTTCATGGCATTTTGATAATTCTTTCAGCTTTTTTCAAGTTTTTCAGAGCCCTTTAAAATACACTGTGTTTGAAAATAGTGCATCAACCCCTTTAAAGAAAGTGAACTACCATATATGGATACGTAACACATAATAAAATAGGGTTGACGTCATAAACATGTAAGCAAGTTGATACTTGAGCGAAATGTGAAGTTTCTGGTAAAATTTCAATTGTGTTGCCGTTCACGCATAAAATAGGGTTGACGTCATCAACATGCAAGCAAGTTGATAATTGCGCGAAATTTAAAGTTTCTGGTAAAATTTCGATTGTGTTGCCGTTCACGTCAAATCATTGAACTAGTATCAAATCGTTGGTAACTTTCAATCTAGTATTGACCACATGACACTAGTGTTGTTCCGATTAATCGATTTGATCGATCATCAATCAGTCATACCTTTGACCTGATTAATCGATTACAATTTTTCATGATCGACTTTACTCAGTTGTTGAAAATTATGGCTTATATATATTTCATTATCTTGTACTAAAATATACAAGAAATAAAATGAGTTATAATTTTGCAACAAGTAATCACATATTTATAGTGGGTATCACAACTTCTTTAAATATATGTTTAGTCAGTTTCATTCAGTTCCTTTATTACCAGAACATACTTTAAATGTGATTATTTTCTTCATTATAATCTGAAAAAGGCTTACATTTGTCTTTTATAGCAGCCATGTAAAATCGATAAATGATCGATCATCGGTCAGTTAAAGATTCTGATGATCGATCATGAATTTTCAACCGATTGCCATCACTACATGACACAGTTTAACTGGACTACAAGGAGTGTATCTAAGTTTTGATCTAGCACGTGAGATGTAGTTCACCGTTCAGTTCATACAGTTCATATCAAATCGAATACCATAATGCTGTTGCTGCCGGCGTTAGTTACTATCAATCTAGAATTTGATCTATCATAACACGCTGACACAGGTAGAGAATTTCCATCCGACTGGTTCGCCAACACGCCAAGTTTATTCCCGCGCGGTCCAACCTGTACCACATTGTGTGAAGAGTTCCCACATACAAATGTATTCCCACAATCATCGCCACAAACTCCTATAGCTCTCAATATATCGTGATCATTGAACCGCGATAGTACCTTTCCCTTCTTGTCTAGAGTTACCACGCCTATGTCATCAGCGACATAAATCTTGCTACCGTCCTCACTCAAAGCAACATGTCTAATGTCAGATTTAAAAAATATATCATTTCCTGATTGGTCCTTACGTATTGTTCTCAAAAGTGTTCCGGATGTATCGTAAATAAATAAGGATTTGTCATTATCCGATACGAACATCTCACCATTACTGTAGACAAGTTCCCAACAATAATGATTCGTCTGTATTGACCGAGTTGGCGCCATTCTGCTTCCCATTGAGACGATTTGGATGGTGTTGTTGCTCAAGGTAACAGCTGCTTCTTCAGGACTTATTTCACATACCGCATGTGGACTGGCGGGCAGATCACACTGGTCTATCACTTTGTATGTGGAGCTGTCTAATTGCTTAAGTTTTTTGTTATCGTAATCTGCCAGTAAGAGTGTACCGGATTTCAGAATACACGTGCCATATATGGAGCAAGTGCTACTGTCACCGCTGACTTTTATATCAAACTGTTGTTTCCTAGTAACTTTGTATAGACAATCGTGTTGTTTGACTTGTTTTAAATTGTCGTCTGCCTTTTCTTCTACCTTACCGAGTGACGAAAGTCCATTCAAAAACTGTTCGATGGCATGGCTCTCTTTAAATTCGACCTTTTGTTTTCCCTGATGATTTAGCTTCATCTGTGATGAGTTTGTCGACCTCGGATAGTTTCTGCCGAGCCTTCTTCATGCACACAAACTGTTGTGACCGATTTCTTGCCTCTGATTCTAATTGTTGTCGACATATTTCCATATTGTTTATAAGGTCACCCATTTCTCCCAATTCTGCCTTTAATTTGTTTGTAATGCTCTTACTCTTTTCCTCATATTCCTTTGTGGTTGTTTTCTCCAGTTCATCTAACGTCTCATTTATCTTATCCCTCAATGATTTGATGTTACCCACCGCAATCACCCTGTGCTGTTCCACTTCAGCGAGGTTGTTATGTCGAGCTTGAACCATCTCTTCCATACGAATCCTGGCTTTTTTCATATTCTCCATTATCTTCTGAAGATCTTCGTCTTTCATAATGTTCTCGATTTCTTCAGGAATGTAGACAAGATCAACACAAGACCTATAATGAAAGTAAGTTATGTCACGTTAGTATGCTAATTTAAGTTAAATTGTAGCAAAAAGTCCCTTTATATATTGCAGTAATAAAAGTATGTAAAATATAATTCATACACATGTGTGGTATTGGATTACACTACACTAACACTGCTATAATTTATTATACTATAAACGGACAGGACAAATTAAAAACTCAGCGGGTTTGTGAACTCGGAACGTTGCATGTGAATCGGAGGCTCTACCGATATCGCCATAAAAGCTAACTCTGATGTGATACAGTAGTAACGCGCTTATAAACTTATATACCCCCAACTGTGTCCTACTAAATACATCCATCCTTTAACTTGATATTTGTCACCCTACAAATATTACACAACCCAGGTCACTAGATACCTCAGCTAAATATCCCCCAACAGTAAATATCCTGGTCACGGCTTTAATGTAAGCGCGGACAGGAAAAACTAGGAACTCAGCTGGTTTGAACTCGGAATGATTGCGGACGCTCTACCGATATCACATTAAAAGCTAGCTCTGAGGCGAGACAGTGGTAACGCGCTTATAAACTGTTCTATGCCCCCAACTGAGTCCTACTACAATACATTTACTTATAATTGCACAGGTGTTTTCAGGTGAATACAGTACAGATTTAAATCCACACTCATGCCGTACATATTTATCAATAAACACAAACTGAAGCCGAATGTTATGATGAAACCAAACTTCCAAATGAAGTTGATTTCGAAATTCAACACCCTAACCCCCCCCCGCCCCCCACCTCCCCCTCCCCCCTTCCCCCCCACCTCCCCCTTCCCCACTGCCCCCCCCCCCCCCCCCACACACACACTTTATTAATAAAAAAAGGCAGTTATTCGAGCGAAACACATGTTTTTATTTAGTGTGTGTGACATAAAAAGTTGTACTCGAACTATAAGGATCAGAAGAATGAATAGGAAAGAATGAATAGGCCTATTGTAAACGAGGTACGTTACAAAATGTATATGCCTTATGCAGTGTGTCAAATAAACGACACCTGATAACATGTTCACACATGTACTGTTATTTTTGAGTGTCTCAACTATTGATTGTAAAGAAATAACTGTACCTATGCTTAACCGCCATACAAACTCGACACCCGATCTGGTCATCGTTCTTGCAATACATATCCACCAGTTTGTTACTGTGAGCATCACATCTCTCCGTCGGCAATGACATCACTGTCTGAGATCCATTCGTCGGGAACTCGGACTTCGCAAGTATTTTGTGGGCGGATAACGCCGGAAAGGCATCGTGTAGCTCGACACACGCGGTACAGTAATAATCCTGACATTCCACACAGTACTTAGTAGCCTCTCGGTTCCTGTTTTTCCGTGCACTCTGGTGAGCAGGTTAAATCAAAAGATTCATCCGAACCGTCCATCGTTCGCACAAAACTTCCTTCTACCGCCATTGCTCAAACACGGTGTGAAATATGATCCGCTATTTGTTTATTATATCAACCTGATAACACGACCTTGACCTGATATTTGCATTCAAATAACTTTATCTGTATATATTGCATGTCCAGATTGTACAGATAGTTCGTGGTTTGCACATGGTAGTTTAAATTTAAAGAGTGTACATCACACTTTTTCTAGAAGAATATAAAAAAAAGTTCTATATTGATGATTAATATGTCTTAGCAATCCAATGTTTAGGTTTAATTCATCCTAGAGTTTGAACACTATCGGGCGTAAACGTTTACATTAATCGTGGTTCGTAGCTTCGGATAACACATATTTGTTATGAAGTATGAATTTCCTTGTAAATAAGGAGTCAATTTAGGCGCATTGCGCAATGTTTTGAAACTTAAGAATAGAAAATGTCAATAAAAAGTCAGAACTCCGCAGACCCCTTTAATCCCTAACGTTGATATCACAAATATCGCCAATTCAGTAAATGATACTCAAGACTTAAATTGTTGATACTAGTATCAAAAATTCAGTTTTCTATATAACTAAACCACAGACACTTCCTGTCTGAACCAGTGAAGTAGCCAAAATACCATGTGGCGCCTTAACTTTTCTTTCAATCTCCTCTCTCATTCTTATCGTTTTGCGCTTTTCTCTTAAAAAAGTAAAAGTTTCCGTTGAACTGTTTTGTTTAAAATAGTAGACTAAGGGAAATGCTATCATTAGATTTAAATGTGTGATGGGTTCTGACATAAATGAGTTCCTATAAAACTCTTCAAGATACAAGTGTTTAAAGATTGGCAACATTGTGATTTTCGTGGAATTCAGGTAAATTCCACAGTGTCCAATCTGTTATTAGCTCTTCACGTTTTTTGCCATTTCGAAATTGAACTACACGCTTCTATTTGATTTAAAAAGCGATATTCCGATATTCTTTGGCATGAACTTCTGAAACTCTGTTATATTTCTGTTTATGAATTCGCAGAGTGGGTACTTGTAACATGTCCCCCAATACCACAGAAAGCACGTTCAATTTGATAATGTGAAGTCCACTGTCCGTTTTGAAATATTTATTCAGTATTATCATATAAAGTATACATCTCCGTAACCACACTGAGTTGCCTCGGCGTTTCTTTTTCGGTCGATTATTTTTTTTATATAATATTATATTTTAACGTTTTATTTCTTTTTTATTTATTTCTTTTTTATTTTATTTTGTAACACATATTTATAGTGCGTAAATAAATCCCTTGGAAGCCACACACACAAACAAGAGAGAAAAGTAGCAGACTCGGTTCTATGGAGTCCGTTCATGAGAGGTAATATAAGGTGCAACACTTCTCACGCCCACTAGCACCGACTTAAGCGGTATTCTACTTGGTGATCCTAAAGGACCAGTAAGTAATAACACCACTGACTTTCTTTGCAGCCGACAAACATGACTAAACACGAGCTAGTGTGAATGCCAATAAATACTGAAATAGGTATAAAAGTGAGCCTGCTGTTTTTTATCTCTTGTTTGTGTTTGTTGCTTCCAAGGAATCCGCTTTTCGGTAGTCCGAAATTAGATTAAAATAACACGCCATACTTATAAAGGACATGTCCAACTTTCACAGCGAGCGACTATCTTGGAGAATGCAGGCGCTTACACTGATTTATCACCTTCAGTAGTTTAAAGGGACACTGTCTGTAAGTAAGCAGATATTGAGCATAACCAAATAGTTGTCTGACTTTTATTCAGCGAAATGTATACATGAAAACATGAGGATAGACACTAAGAAGTATGTAGGAATACATTCGTGAGTTTTAAAAAAAAAAGTTTTAATTATTATATGTTAATAAAGTGGGACCCACAATATTTACATTTTCTGCGATCACGTGACTTCCATAAGTGCATTAGGTTTTCACCATAGTATGTATTGCGTAATATGTATAGCCCGCTTAGCTCAGTCGGGAGCGTTGTCGACCACTTTACGCTCACGCACACTATTATTACTGTGAGTGTAATTTTAGTTTGGGCTGCGAGTTCAAACGCACAAAGCGGATTTAATTTTTTTTGTACCGCGATTGAATTCCGTTCAACAATCTTGCTTTTAATTAGTAAATATTCAATAATGTTTAGTGTGTAATGTTTGCGAACATAATTATTGTGTGTTTTATAAGCTAAACGTAACGGACAGTGTCCCTTTAAGAGAAGTATTTGTCTTGGGCCACTCTTAAAAATATCCGAGTTTGCCCAAACCCGACCTTAGATTTGTCAGACCGTGCAGTGGAGTAGCTGCCTATAGGCCCTGTAGGCACGCGCTTACACATTGTCCCCACAAATCAAAAAAATAAAAATGCCAAAAATGCAATAAAAACTAAGTGGAGTACGGGGAGGAGGCTGGAGGGGTATGGTCAGTTCATACCAATTTTTACTCGAGATCTTTTCAGAAAATGAAAGTCTAACTGTTTTCGCTCGCGGTCTTTTGAAACCAAACACGCCATGATTGTGCAAAATTTCGAAAGATTTTCAGAAAGCAAGTATTCATATTAATATGTTATTTTGTTCTGTTCCGATGTTTTTGTTGGGAAATCGCAGATTAAAAAAGCTTTTAATCACGGGTTAAACACATATTGTTTGCTGCTTGAAATACCGTCAGAATGAAGGATTTGACTTCCTTCTAAAAACAAACCAGGGGAGGACGCCCCCGTAACCCCTTGACCTTGTGCCTACACACTGATTTAGGCACAGCTACGCCTCTGAGACGGGTAGGCAGGTAGTTATTTATTTCTCTACCACCTATTTCAAAATAGTTTGTGAACGCTGTAAAATGTTTGGACACAACATTTTGTAAATATTAAAATGATTTTATTATAATGGTTGTGTATTGCAATGTTGACAATGTTAACTTTGTACATAAAATTCCTATCTCAAACTACTGGTCAACCAAATTAAAAAAGTTGGAGTCGGGCCGATATTTTTGACTGGTCGCGTTCGGGCAAACTACTAATATATAATTTTTATTATGGCCTTATTTAAGAAGGTAGTCAGAGATGGTTTATGCTGGCAGCCATAATGGATCTACTTCATGGTACGCCAGATCATTTGGTAAAGTTCCCGTATCATTTCTCTTGAAGTTCTAGAGAAGCAGCGCGAACACGGTTTTATCATATAGTCTGCAGGAAGCTGAATTATTTTAGGGCAAAGTAGATAAATACCACCTTTTATGGTTTTGTAAAGTTTCTTGATATCCTCTAATATTTAGTTATGGAGATATATAGCTGTTGCACACTTTCACTGTCCCGTTTTATTGGGTTGACAGTAGGGTAAGTGTGAGGTTTGGTGCACCCTAGAACCTAGTTTAAACCCCTAGCGGCCTTTTTATTGCCACTGATCCTATTGTCAACCCTTCTGTATTTGATATGTCTTATATGGCCTTTTATTTATCTTTAAATTTGTTCTTTCTTTCTGTGTGTGTTTGTGGTTGACTGTCGTCCTTGAATGCTGCTTTTCCTGTTCGATTGTTATATCTACATTCCTGTTAAAACCCCAAAAACAAGTGACAACTAAGCATATTAATGGGCAATTATCACACCATATTGATCAAATCATTTCGACCTTGTGCATGTTGATATATTCATAACATATTTCATTATGATTAGACAAAATCAGTTTTGTGATTCATCTATATATAACAAAGTAACACAACAATGTGTCTTCTGTAGATATGTGTCACTTTGGAACTTTAACAATCACAAAAGTGTTTCCATAACTTATTGACAAATGAAAATGTCTTTGTTTTTATAATTATTTTTGGTGCTTGTGCGCGCTCCTGACCCGGGCACCTCACCATTCGAACATCACTTGAAGGTCGGTCTATCAACATTCTGATTCCAATCAAGAATGCCCAACCCTAAACATATAATGTATGACATCATTTTTTAATGTAATCTTTTTGAAATATATATTAATAAAGTATTATGAAAACTTGCTATAAATTGAGTATTTCTACAATATATATATTTTTGGGGATTTTTATACATGTAAAGATATTTAACTGCTGGATTTATGATATGTACGCTGTGCTGAACATTTCATTTTGCTGGAATTCATTAAAGATGGAATAATATTTCAGTGTTTATTTTTTGTGTGTGTTTTTATTCCAAATAGTGGACCACATATATTTTAAACATTTTTGATTATATTTTCTTTCATTTCCTTAACACATATGTTGTTCCACCTAATTTCTACTGTGCTATTATGTCTTACACAGTACTGAAATGCAGTAGCATTCTTGAGGAGGCTTTGATATTTTCAGAGATTAAGACTCATTCTGGCCTGATTTGCCCAAACTCCTCAGGAATTAGGGATCATTGGGGCCTGATTTTTCCCCACTCCTCAGGAATATGGGATCATTCTGGCCTGATTTGCCCCCACTCCTCAGGAATTAAGGATCATTTTGGCCTGATTTGTCCACACTCCTCAGGAATTAGGGATCATTTTGGCCTGATTTGCACACACTCCTCAGACATTAGGCATCATGCTGGCCTGATTTGCTCACACTCCCCAGGAATTAGGGATCATGCTGGCCTGATTTGCTCACTTTTCTCATAAATAAGGGATCATTCTGATTTGCCCACACTCCTCAGACATTAGGGATCATTTTGGCTTGATTTGCTCACACTCCTCTGGAATTAGGGATCATACTGGCCTGATTTGCTCAATCTTCTCACAAATAAGGGATCATTCTGATTTGCCCACACTCCTCAGGAATGAGGGATCATTCTGGCCTGATTTGCTCACACTCCTCAGGAATTAGGGATCATTCTGTCCTGATTTGCTTATACTTCTCAGGAATTAGGAATCAATTTGGCCTGATTGCCCGCACTCCCCAGGAATTAGGGATCATTCTGGCCTGATTTTCCCACACTCCTCAGGAATTAAGGATCATTCTGGCCTGATTTCCCCACAATCCTCAGGAATTAGGGATCATACTGGTCTGATTTGCCCACTCTCAGGAATTAAGAATCAATTTGGCCTGATTGCCCGCAATCCCCAGGAATTAGGGATCATTCTGGCCTGATTTGCCCATACTCTTCAGGAAAAAGGGATCATTCTGGCATGATTTGGCCACACTCCTCAGGAATTAGGGCTCATTCTGGCCTGACTTGCTCACTCTTCTCATAAATAAGGGATCAATCTGATTTGCCCACACTCCTCAGGAATGAGGGATCATTCTGGCCTGATTTGCTCAGACTCCTCAGGAATTAGGGATCATTCTGGCCTGATTTGCTCATACTTCTCAGGAATTAAGAATCAATTTGGCCTGATTGCCCGCACTCCTCAGGAATTAGGGATCATTCTGTCCTGAATTGCCCACACTCTTCATGAATTAGGGATCATTCTGGCCTGATTTGCTCACTCTTCTCATAAATAAGGGATCATTCTGATTTGCCCACACTCCTTCGGAATGAGGGATCAATCTGGCCTGATTTGCTCACTCTTCTCATAAATAAGGGATCATTCTGATTTTCCCACACTCCTCAGGAATGAGGGATCATTCTGGCCTGATTTTCCCACACTCCTCAGGAATTAGGGATCATTCTGGCCTGAATTGCCCACACTCTTCATGAATTAGGGATCATTCTGGCCTGATTTGCTCACTCTTCTCATAAATAAGGGATCATTCTGATTTGACCACACTCCTCAGGAATGAGGGATCAATCTGGCCTGATTTGCTCACTCTTCTCATAAATAAGGGATCATTCTGATTTTCCCACACTCCTCAGGAATGCGGGATTATTCTAGCCTGATTTGCTCATACTTCTCAGGAATTAAGAATCAATTTGGCCTGATTGTCCGCACTCCTCAGGAATTAGGGATCATTCAGGCCTGATTTTCCCACACTCCTCAGGACTTAGGGATCATTCTGTCCTGATTTGCCCACACTCCTCTATAATTAGGGATCATTCTGACCTGATTTGCCCGCTCTCCTCAGGAATTAAGAATCAATTAGGCCTGACTGCCCGCACTTCCCAGGAATTAGGGATCATTCTGGCCTGATTTGCCCACACTCCTCAAGAATTAGGAATCATTTTGGCCTGATTTGCCAACACTCCTCAAGAATTAGGGATCATTCTGGCCTGATTTTCCCACACTCTTCAGGAATTAGGGATCATTCTGGCCTGATTTGCCCACTCTCCTCAGGAATTAAGAATCAATTTGGCCTGATTGCCCGCACTCCCCAGGAATTAGGAATCATTCTGGCCTGATTTGCCCACACTCCTCAGGAATTAGGGATCATTCTGGCCTGATTTTCCCACACTCCTCAGGAATTAGGGATCATTCTTGCCTGATTTGCCCACTCTCCTCAGGAATTAAGAATCAATTTGGCCTGATTGCCCGCACTCCCCAGGAATAAGGGATCATTCTGGCCTGATTTGCTCATACTTCTCATAAGTTAGAAATCATTCTGGCATATTTTGCTCACTCTCCCCAGGAATTAAGAATCATTCTGGCCTGATGTGCCCATACTCCTCAGACATAAGGGATCATTCTGACCTGATCTGCTCATACTTCTCAGGAATTAAGAATCAATTTGGCCTGATTGCCCGCACTCCTCAGGAATTAGGGATCATTCTGGCCTGATTTGCTCACTCTACTAATAAATAAGGGATCATTCTGATTTTCCCACACTCCTCAGGAATGAGGGATCATTCTGGCCTGATTTTCCCACACTCCTCAGGAATTAGGGATCATTCTGGCCAGAATTGCCCACACTCTTCATGAATTAGGGATAATTCTGGCCTGATTTGCTCACTCTTCTCATAAATAAGGGATCATTCTGATTTGACCACACTCCTCAGGAATGAGGGATCAATCTGGCCTGATTTGCTCACTCTTCTCATAAATAAGGGATCATTCTGATTTTCCCACACTCCTCAGGAACGAGGGATTATTCTAGCCTGATTTGCTCATACTTCTCAGGAATTAAGAATCAATTTGGCCTGATTGTCTGCACTCCTCAGGAATTAGAGATCATTCAGGCCTGATTTTCCCACACTCCTCAGGACTTAGGGATCATTCTGTCCTGATTTGTCCACACTCCTCTATAATTAGGGATCATTCTGACCTGATTTGCCCGCTCTCCTCAGAAATTAAGAATCAATTAGGCCTGACTGCCCGCACTCCCCATGAATTAGGGATCATTCTGGCCTGATTTGCCCACACTCCTCAGGAATAAGGAATCATTTTGGCCTGATTTGCCAACACTCCTCAAGAATTAGGGATCATTCTGGCCTGATTTTCCCACACTCCTCAGGAATTAGGGATCATTCTGGCCTGATTTGCCCACTCTCCTCAGGAATTAAGAATCAATTTGGCCTGATTGCCCGCACTCCCCAGGAATTAGGGATCATTCTGGCCGGATTTGCCCACACTCCTCAGGAATTAGGGATCATTCTGGCCTGATTTGCTCATACTTCTCATAAGTTAGAAATCATTCTGGCATATTTTGCTCACTCTCCACAGGAATTAAGAATCATTCTGGCCTGATGTGCCCATACTCCTCAGACATAAGGGATCATTCTGACCTGATCTGCTCATACTTCTCAGGAATTAAGAATCAATTTGGCCTGATTGCCCGCACTCCTCAGGAATTAGGGATCATTCTGGCCTGATTTGCTCACTCTACTAATAAATAAGGGATCATTCTGATTTTCCCACACTCCTCAGGAATGAGGGATCATTCTGGCCTGATTTTCCCACACTCCTCAGGAATTAGGGATCATTCTGGCCTGAATTGCCCACACTCTTCATGAATTAGGGATAATTCTGGCCTGATTTGCTCACTCTTCTCATAAATAAGGGATCATTCTGATTTGACCACACTCCTCAGGAATGAGGGATCAATCTGGCCTGATTTGCTCACTCTTCTCATAAATAAGGGATCATTCTGATTTTCCCACACTCCTCAGGAACGAGGGATTATTCTAGCCTGATTTGCTCATACTTCTCAGGAATTAAGAATCAATTTGGCCTGATTGTCTGCACTCCTCAGGAATTAGAGATCATTCAGGCCTGATTTTCCCACACTCCTCAGGACTTAGGGATCATTCTGTCCTGATTTGTCCACACTCCTCTATAATTAGGGATCATTCTGACCTGATTTGCCCGCTCTCCTCAGAAATTAAGAATCAATTAGGCCTGACTGCCCGCACTCCCCATGAATTAGGGATCATTCTGGCCTGATTTGCCCACACTCCTCAGGAATAAGGAATCATTTTGGCCTGATTTGCCAACACTCCTCAAGAATTAGGGATCATTCTGGCCTGATTTTCCCACACTCCTCAGGAATTAGGGATCATTCTGGCCTGATTTGCCCACTCTCCTCAGAAATTAAGAATCAATTTGGCCTGATTGCCCGCACTCCCCAGGAATTAGGGATCATTCTGGCCGGATTTGCCCACACTCCTCAGGAATTAGGGATCATTCTGGCCTGATTTGCTCATACTTCTCATAAGTTAGAAATCATTCTGGCATATTTTGCTCACTCTCCACAGGAATTAAGAATCATTCTGGCCTGATGTGCCCATACTCCTCAGACATAAGGGATCATTCTGACCTGATCTGCTCATACTTCTCAGGAATTAAGAATCAATTTGGCCTGATTGCCCGCACTCCTCAGGAATTAGGGATCATTCTGGCCTGATTTGCTCACTCTACTAATAAATAAGGGATCATTCTGATTTTCCCACACTCCTTGGGATTGAGGGATCATTCTGGCCAGATATGCTCAGACTCCTCAGGAATAAGGTATCGTTCAGGCCTGTTTTTCCCACACTCCTCATGAATTAGGGATCATTCTGGCCTGATTTGCCCGCACTCCTCAAGAATTAGGGATCATTCTGACATGATTTGCCCTCTCTCCTCAGGAATTAAGAATCAATTTGGCCTGATTGCCCGCACTCCCCAGGAATTAGGGATCATTCTGGCCTTATTTGCCCACACTCTTCAGGAATAAGGGATCATTCTGGCATGATTTGCTCAGACTCCTCAGGAATGAAGGATCATTCAGGCCTGATTTGCTCATACTTCTCATGAATTAGGGATCATTTTGGCTTGATTTGATCACACTCCTCAGGAATTAGGGATCATGCTGGCCTGATTTGCTCACTCTTCTCATAAATAAGGGATCATTCTTATTTGCCCACACTCCTTAGGAATGAGGGATCATTCTGTCCTGATTTGCTCACACTCCTCAGGAATTAGGGATAATTTTGGCCTGATTTGCTCACACTCCTCAGGAATTAGGGATCATTCTGGCCTTATTTGCCTACACTCCTCAGAAATTAGGGATACCTCTGGCCTGATTTGCCCACTCCTCAAGAATTAGGGATCATTCTCGCCTGATTTGCCAACATTCCTAAGGTATTAGGGATCAATCTCGCCTGATTTGCTCATACTTCTCATCAGTTAGAAATCATTCTGGTATATTTTGCCCACTCTCCCCAGGAATTAAGAATACTTCTGGCCTGATTTGCCCATACTCCTCAGACATAAGGGATCATTCTGACCTGATCTGCTCATACTTCTCAAGAATTAAGAGTCAATTTGGAATGATTGCCCGCACTCCTCAGGAATTAGGGATCATTCTGGCCTGATTTGCTCACTCTACTCATAAATAAGGGATCATTTTGATTTGCCCACACTCCTCAGGATTGAGGGATCATTCTGGCCTGATATGCTCAGACTCCTCAGGAATTAGGGATCATTTAGGCCTGTTTTTCCCACACTCCTCATGAATTAGGGATCATTCTGGCCTGATTTTCCAGCACTCCTCAGGAATTAGGGATCATTCTGACATGATTTGTCCTCTCTCCTCAGGAATTAAGAATCAGTTTGGCCTGATTGCCCGCACTCCCCAGGAATTAATGATCATTCTGGCCTTATTTGCCCACACTTCTCAGGAATAAGGGATCATTCTGGCATGATTTGCTCAGACGCCTCATGAATAAGGGATCATTTTGGCTTGATTTGCTCACACTCCTCATGCATAAGGGATCATTCTGGCCTGATTAGCTCACTCTTCTCATAAATAAGGGATCATTCTGATTTGCACACACTCCTCAGGAATGAGGGATCATTCTGTCATGATTTGCTCACACTCCTCAGGAATTAGGGATCATTCTGGCCTGATTTCCCCACACTCCTCAGAAATTAGGGATCATTCTGGCCTGATTTGCCCACACTCCTCAAGATTTAGGGATCATTTTCGCCTGATTTGCCCACATTCCTCAGGTATTAGGGATCATTCAGGCATAATTTGCCCACACTCCCCAGGAATTAGGGATCATTCTGGCCTGATTTGCCCATACTCCTCAGAATTTAGGGATCATTCTGGCCTGATTTGCTCACAATACTCAGGAATTAGGGATTATTCTGGCCTGATTTGCTCACAATACGCAGGAATTAGGGATCATTCTGGCCTGATTTGCTAACAATACTCAGGAATTACGGATCATTCTGGCCTGATTAGCACATACTCCTCAGATATTACGGATCATTCTGGCCTGATTCCTCAGGAATTAGGGATCATTTTGGCTAGATTTGCTCACACTTCTCAGGAATTAAGGATCATTCTGGCCTGATTTTCCCACACTCCCCAGGAATTAGGGATCATTCTGGCCTGATTTGCTCATACTTCTCAGAATTTAGGAATCATTCTGGCCTGATTTGCTCAAACACCTCAAGACTTAGGGATCATTTTGACTTGATTTGATCACAATACTCATGAATTAATGATCATACTGGCCTGATTTGCTCACTCTTCTCATAAATAAGGGATCATTCTGATTTGCACACACTCCTCAGGAATTAGGGATCATTCTGGCCTGATTTGCTCATACTTCTCAGAATTTAGGAATCATTCTGGCCTGATTTGACCACACACCACAGGAATTAGGGATCGTGCTGGCCTGATTTGCTCACACTCCTCAGGAATTAGGGATCATGCTGGCCTGATTTATTCACTCTTCTCATAAAGAAAGATCATTCTGACTTGCCCACACTCCTCATGAATGAGGGATCATGCTGGCCTGATTTGCTCACACTCCTCAGATATTAGGGATCATGCTGGCCTGATTGGCTCACACTCCTCAGGAATTAGGGATCATGCTGGCCTGATTTGCTCACTCTTCTCATCAATAAGGGATCATTCTGATTTGCCCACACTCCTCAGGAATGAGGGATTATGCAGGCCTGATTTGTTCACATTCCTGAGACATTAGGGATCAATCTGGCCTGATTTGCACACACTCCTCAGGAATTAGGGATCATTATGGCCTGATTTGCCCATACTCCTCAGAATTTAGGGATCATTCTGGCCTGATTTGCTCACAATACTCAGGAATTAGGGATTATTCTGGCCTGATTTGCTCTCAATACGCAGGAATTAGGGATCATTCTGGCCTGATTTGCTAACAATACTCAGGAATTAGGGATCATTCTGGCCTGATTTGCTCACAATACTCAGGAATTAGGGATCATTCTGGCCCTATTTGCACATACTCCTCAGATATTACGGATCATTCTGGCCTGATTCCTCAGGAATGGAATTAGGGATCATTTTGGCTAGATTTGCTCACACTCCTCAGGAATTAAGGATCATTCTGGCCTGATCTGCTCACTCTTCTCATATATAAAGGATCATTCTGGCCTGATTTGCCCACACTCCTCAAGATTTAGGGATCATTTTCGCCTGATTTGCCCACATTCCTCAGGTATTAGGGATCATTCAGGCATAATTTGCCCACACTCCCCAGGAATTAGGGATCATTCTGGCCTGATTTGCCCATACTCCTCAGAATTTAGGGATCATTCTGGCCTGATTTGCTCACAATACTCAGGAATTAGGGATTATTCTGGCCTGATTTGCTCACAATACGCAGGAATTAGGGATCATTCTGGCCTGATTTGCTAACAATACTCAGGAATTAGGGATCATTCTGGCTTGATTTGCTCACAATACTCAGGAATTACGGATCATTCTGGCCTGATTAGCACATACTCCTCAGATATTACGGATCATTCTGGCCTGATTCCTCAGGAATTAGGGATCATTTTGGCTAGATTTGCTCACACTTCTCAGGAATTAAGGATCATTCTGGCCTGATTTTCACACACTCCCCAGGAATTAGGGATCATTCTGGCCTGATTTGCTCATACTTCTCAGAATTTAGGAATCATTCTGGCCTGATTTGCTCAAACACCTCAAGAATTAGGGATCATTTTGACTTGATTTGATCACATTCCTCATGAATTAATGATCATACTGGCCTGATTTGCTCACTCTTCTCATAAATAAGGGATCATTCTGATTTGCACACACTCCTCAGGAATTAGGGATCATTCTGGCCTGATTTGCTCATACTTCTCAGAATTTAGGAATCATTCTGGCCTGATTTGACCACACACCACAGGAATTAGGGATCGTGCTGGCCTGATTTGCTCACACTCCTCAGGAATTAGGGATCATGCTGACCTGATTTATTCACTCTTCTCATAAAGAAAGATCATTCTGACTTGCCCACACTCCTCATGAATGAGGGATCATGCTGGCCTGATTTGCTCACACTCCTCAGACATTAGGGATCATGCTGGCCTGATTGGCTCACACTCCTCAGGAATTAGGGATCATGCTGGCCTGATTTGCTCACTCTTCTCATCAATAAGGGATCATTCTGATTTGCCCACACTCCTCAGGAATGAGGGATTATGCAGGCCTGATTTGTTCACATTCCTGAGACATTAGGGATCAATCTGGCCTGATTTGCACACACTCCTCAGGAATTAGGGATCATTATGGCCTGATTTGCCCATACTCCTCAGAATTTAGGGATCATTCTGGCCTGATTTGCTCACAATACTCAGGAATTAGGGATTATTCTGGCCTGATTTGCTCTCAATACGCAGGAATTAGGGATCATTCTGGCCTGATTTGCTAACAATACTCAGGAATTAGGGATCATTCTGGCCTGATTTGCTCACAATACTCAGGAATTAGGGATCATTCTGGCCTGATTTGCACATACTCCTCAGATATTACGGATCATTCTGGCCTGATTCCTCAGGAATTAGGGATCATTTTGGCTAGATTTGCTCACACTCCTCAGGAATTAAGGATCATTCTGGCCTGATCTGCTCACTCTTCTCATATATAAAGGATCATTCTGGCCTGATTTTCCCACACTCCCCAGGAATTAGGGATCATTCTGGCCTGATTTGCTAACAATACTCAGGAATTAGGGATCATTCTGGCCTGATTTGCTCACAATACTCAGGAATTAGGGATCATTCTGGCCTGATTTGCACATACTCCTCAGATATTACGGATCATTCTGGCCTGATTCCTCAGGAATTAGGGATCATTTTGGCTAGATTTGCTCACACTCCTCAGGAATTAAGGATCATTCTGGCCTGATCTGCTCACTCTTCTCATATATAAAGGATCATTCTGGCCTGATTTTCCCACACTCCCCAGAATTAGGGATCATTCTGGCCTGATTTGCTCAAACTCCTCAAGAATTAGGGATCATTTTGACTGATTTGATCACACTCCTCAGGAATTAAGGATCATACTGGCCTGATTTGCTCACTCTTCTCATAAATAAGAGATCATTCTGATTTGCACACACTCCTCAGGAATTAGGGATCATTCTGGCCTGATTTACTCATACTTCTCAGAATTTAGGAATCATTCTGGCCTGATTTGACCACACACCACAGGAATTAGGGATCGTGCTGCCTGATTTGCTCACACTCCTCAGGAATTAGGGATCATGCTGGCCTGATTTACTCACTCTTCTCATAAAGAAGAGATCATTCTGACTTGCCCACACTCCTCAGTGAGGGATCATGCTGGCCTGATTTGCTCACACTCCTCAGACATTAGGGATCATGCTGGCCTGATTTGCTCACACTCCTCAGGAATTAGGGATCATGCTGGCCTGATTTGCTCACTCTTCTCATCAATAAGAGATCATTCTGATTTGCCCACACTCCTCAGTGAGGGATCATGCTGGCCTGATTTGCTCACACTCCTGAGACATTAGGGATCAATCTGGCCTGATTTGCACACACTCCTCAGGAATAAGGGATCATTTCGGCTTGATTTGCTCACACTCCTCAGGAATTAAGGATCATTCTGGCCTGATTTGCACACTCTTCTCATAAATGAGGGATCATTCTGATTTGCCCACACTCCTCAGAAATGAGGGATCATTCTGGCCTGAATTGCTCAGACTCCTCAGGAATTAGGGATCATTCAGGCTGATTTGCTCATACTTCTCAGGAATTAAGAATCAATATGGCTGATTGCCCGCACTCCTCAGGAATTAGGGATCATTCTGGCCTAATTTTCCAACACTCCTCAGGAATTAGGGATCATTCTTGCCTGATTTGCCAACACTCCTCAGGAATGAGGTTCATTCTGGCCTGATTTGCCCACTCTCCTCAGGAATTAAGAATCAATTTGGCCTGATTGCCCGCACTCCCCAGGAATTAAGGATCATTCTGGCCTGATTTGCCCACACTCCTCAGGAATTAGGGATCATTCTGGCCTGATTTGCCCACACTCCTCAGGAATTAGGGATCATTCTGGCCTGATTTGCCCTCTCTCCTCAGGAATTAAGAATCAATTTGGCATGATTGCCTGCACTCCTAAGGAATTAGGGATCATTCTGGCCTGATTTGCCCACACTCCTAAGGAATTAGGGATCATTCTGGCCTGATTTGCCCACAACCTCAGGAATTAGGGATCTTTCTGGCCTGATATGTCCACACTCCTCAGGAATTAAGGATCATTCTCGCCTGATTTGCCCACATTCCTCAGGAATTAGGGATCATTCTGGGCTGATTTGCCCTCTCTCCTCAGGAATTAAGAATCAATTTGGCCTGATTGCCTGCACTCCTCAGGAATTAGGGATCATTTTGGCCTGATTTGCTGACACTCCTCAGGAATTAGGGATCATTCTGGCCTTATTTGCCTACACTCCTCAGAAATTAGGGATCCTTCTGGCCTGATTTTCCCACTCCTCAAGTATTAGGGATCATTCTCGCCTGATTTGCCCACATTCCTCAGGTATTAGGGATCAATCTCGCCTGATTTGCTCATACTTCTCATAAGTTAGAAATCATTTTGGCATATTTTGCCCACACTCCCCATAAATTAAGAATCATTCTGGCCTGATTTGCTCATACTTCTCAGGAATTAGGGATCATTCTGGCCTGATTTGCCCACACTCCTCAGGAATTAGGGATCATGCTGGCCTGATTTGCCCACAATCCTCAGTAATTAGGGTTCATTCTGGCCTGATTTGCCCACTCTCCTCAGGAATTAAGAATCAATTTGGCCTGATTGCCCGCACTCCCCAGGAATTAGGGATCATTCTGGCCTGATTTGCCCACACCCCTCAGGAATTAGGGTTCATTCTGGCCTGATTTGCCCACTCTCCTCAGGAATTAAGAATCAATTTGGCCTGATTGCCCGCACTCCCCAGGAATTAGGGATCATTCTGGCCTGATTTGCCCACACCCCTCAGGAATTAGGGATCATTCTGGCCTGATTTGCCCACACTCCACAGGAATAAGGGATCATTCCGGTCTGATTTTCTCACACTCCTCAAGAATTAGGGATCATTCTCGCATGATTTGGCCACATTCCTCAGGTATTAGGGATCAATCTTGCCTGATTTGCTCATACTTCTCATAAGTTAGAAATCATTCTGGCCTATTTTGCCGACACTCCCCAGGAATTAAGAATCATTCTGGCCTGATTTGCCCACTTTCCTTAGGAATTAAGAATCAATTTGGCCTGATTGCCCGCACTCCCCTTGAATTAGGAATCATTCTGTCCTGATTTGCCCACACTCCTCAGGAATTAGGGATCATTCTGACCTAATTTTCCCACACTCCTCAGGAATTAGGGATCATTCTGGCCTGATTTGCCCTCTCTCATCAGGAATTAGGGATCATTCTGGCCTGATTTGCTCACTCTCCTCAGGAATGAACTATTCAATGTCAACTACACTTTTCCGGGCTTACAGGTCAGTGGCGGATCCAGGATTTCATCTTAGGGGTGGGGGGGGGGGGCGTAAGATTTTGGTCAATATTCGGATCCGTTTCTAGCCTCATAAAACGGCTGCGATAGTGCATTGATAGGGTAAAAAACTCCGTTTTCAAAAAAAAGGACTTACTAATGTGTTAATTAAACCACTCATTCGCCATTATGCGTCGAGCGAAAACATTTTTATACTGAGGGCATGCATCGAAATTGTTTGATGGGGGAGCGTAAGATTTTGGTCAGTTTTCGGGTCCGTTCCTAGCCTCATAAAACGGTTGCGGTAGTGCATTGATAGGGTAAAAAAGTCCGTTTTCAAATAAAAGGATTTAACAATGTGTTAATTAAACCACCCTATAGCCATTATGCGTTGAGCGATCGAAGCGAGCGAGAAAATTTTTTATACTGAGGGCGGGCATCGAAATTGTTTGATAGGGGGCGTAAGATTTTGGTCAATTTTCGGGTCTGTTTCTAGCCTCATAAAACGGTTGCGGTAGTGCATTGATAGGGTAAAAAAGTCCGTTTTCAAATAAAAGCATTTAACAATGTGTTAATTGAACTACTCATTAGCCATTATGCGCCGATCGAGCTAAGCAAGCGAAAAAAAGATATATACTGAGGGCGTGCATCGAATTTGTTTGATATTTTATCTACAGTAACATGGACATACATGTATGATCCGGAATTTTTAGGGAGTGCGCGTGCCGGGTGCGTTCCCCCACCCCCTGTATCCGCTAGTGGAGGTAGACTTTCCTAAAAATAATTTCACTTTCAAATCAATTATAAATTAAAATCTCCGTTAAGCCGGCTAAATAGGAAATATCTCACTACAGTCCGATCAATATAATCACAAACAAGACACCAATTGTTAGACCTACAATGTTTTGTGTATGTTTATTTCAGGTGCACATGTTCGAATTGTGTGGTGATGGTGACCGAAAATGAGCGCCAGTGTTGCCATGGAATAGAGAACGTAAAGTTGAAGATATACTCTTTTGAGATGAAATGAGGCATACATATCGATTGTATTACAGAGCATCCTGGGTGTTATGCCGTTTGTTTCGACGAATTCAGTTTGGAGACTGCTCTGTTGCCATACCAACAGCAATATGGGAACAGAGCTGTGACTGATGATAATGAATAAGTTATTAGTTCCACATTTTGTCATACAGTCAAGTGTTGCACTGCTATGCAAGATTTGACATCAATATATGATTTTTATTTATGGCTATAAATCTAATGGTCCTGTATGCAATGAATTTAGATTGAAAGTCTGAATAGGTAACAAATCTTGACTGGGATACTTCCCATTTAATAGAGTTTATTGTAACAATTCAAGCTTGTAATTATGTATTGTGCAAGGAGTTCCAATAGTTTGCCAAACGAAAAGAGCTATCGATAAGGTTCTCCTCAATTCTAGGTTATATAGGCAACTTTTAGGGAGATGTTGCAATACTCATCTCAGTGTGTCAACTTTTACTTTCAGGAAAAATCGCTATGTTGGATATAGACAGTTAGCCAGGTGCTGCTGGGGTTTCTTTGGAAAAGAAGTGCGAGTCGTGTTGCCATCATGTGCAGTTGAGAAGATTTGCCGGACTTTTCCGTCTAACAATTACACAGGATTTCTGTATGCAGATGAGTAATTCACTGGGCGTTGAGCAATCTGCATGTTCTATATATCACGTGTCTTATTAGAATTGTTCTAATATGTATGAGTGCCTGATTTCAAGATAACCATAGTCAGGGAGTTTAAAACACATTATGAGATCATGTAGTGCTATAAAGAATAAAAGAGTCCAATTATGTTGTTTTTAATTATTATTTTTTTCTGTTTTGTCTACACTACTTAGTTCGGGAACCAATAAAAGGTAAATCAATTTTAAGATATGTTTTTATTTATCTGTCTACATACTATTTACATGTACCCGATGTTCAACTGTTATAACAATTGCAGTATGACATTCTCTCCAAAAGTATATTTGCTAATCAAGTCAAGTATGTCAAAATGACACACAGCTTAAAATTCACAGCGTCCCGTTAGTTTTTCTACATAACAAATAGTTCAAAGATTATTTTTTTTACATATACATGTACTGAACCAAACAGCTAATGCACAAGTAGACAATACCTTTAATGTATGAACTTATTATATGCCGACTGGTACCGTTGTTATTACTGAGATATTAAAGGTTTTTGTCAACTGGTGCGTTAGCTGTTTGGTCCAGTGTATAACTAACTGATGTTTATATTGCACCAATAATATATTTAAACCATTGATAGAACAACAAAGAAAAATAGAGAAAACTGAAAATTGTATTTTTTAAAAATATATTAAGCAGGTGAACCGTTTAAAATCAAAAGTGATACTGGATTTTTAAATCGAGAGGGGAATTTGAATGCTTGATAACAATTTCAAGATTTCTGTCTGTCCCTTTAACTACATCTACTACTCAAAATTTGCTAATGATCACTTTTTTTGCTGTCTAAATTTCTTGCTAAAATAAATAGCATTATTTCTATTTTACATGAAATTATTCAGGGCAGTGTATGGTCATGTGATCTCATGACTTGATTCAAATTGTGGAGTTGTTGAAGTATCAATGACATTAATATCGTTATTGTGAACTGAATTCTAATAAAATTATATGGAAAAATAAAAGTGATCCTTATCAAATTTTGAGTAGTATATATAAATATGTTTCTAGAACTTCATATATACATCATGCACAAAGCAGAGCAATAACAAGTCTACTACATTTACTATATATATATATATATATATATATATATATATATATATATATATATTTATGACATAACATGCGGTTTCGGAGTGTAATAACACCATTGAATATTTTCGATATTCCACTAGTGGTATAACATAACGTTAATGACGTCATGGACGTCACGTTCATGTACGTGTTCTGACAAAATGCAATCAAATACGATATGTGAGTTATGTGATGAAATAGAATCTAACATTCGTTCTCATTCATTATTGAATTTATTAAACTCGTTAGCAAAAATGATATAATACCAACTCGTTCAATAGTGAATGAGTACTCATGTAAGATCCCCTATATATATCACATGACTTACGGTGTGGGAGTGGAATAACACCATTCTATATTTTCGATATACCACTAGTTATATAACTATGCAAATAAGCCTGGTACGCGCTCTCAAATAAAATCGATAATGCCTCTGATCCAATTCCCATGGTTAACGTTGTTTTCGCGCCAGGCAAAATGCAATAAAAGTCGATATGTGAGTTATTTGATAAATAGAATCTAACATTCGTTCTCATTCATTATTGAATTTATTAATCTCGCTAGCAAAAATGATATAATGCTCGTCAAGAGCCTCGCATTGTATCATTTTGCAAACTCGTTTAATAAATTCAATAATGAATGAGTACTCATGTAAGATCCTATATATATATACTACTCACAGTTTGATAAGAAACATGTTTGCCTTTCACACACATGCCACACAAACTGTGTATTATAGGGTGACATGCAAAAACACACGAGCATTTTTTTTCTAAGCAATTTTTGACAATAAAGTAATGAATTTCACAAATTAATCGTAAAACAAATCACCATAAAATGTTGAATTGAAATCTTGGTGCTTAGCAAACTTTTAAATAGTATATATATACACCATACATAAAATAGAGTCCAGTAGTTTCTATATCTACAAATATTTTATAACTATAAATATATATATTCATAAAAGTAGGTCAAGATTATTTTTAAATCTACATATATACACCAAACATGATACAATAACAAACGAAGTATGTTTCAATCAACTACACTTGAGTGTGTAATAAATTATTACATATATACACAGTCTGATCAGTCAAAAGTATACATCCACTTCTGTTGAGGTCAATAGTTCACTTCTACCAATAGTCATTATCGAGAATGAATAGTGTTAACCATCGACTGAAACAGAAGTAATTGTTTTGTACTATTGAACCTAGAAAAATGTAAAAAACTGTTTTAGTAAATTATTCTATTTGTGTGTTTTAATACGAAACTGAAGCACATTATGATGGTTTTCATTTGTATTTAGATCGCATTCGGTGCCTTAAAGTCTCAGTAAACAATGTTTTGAAAATTCAGGAATCCAATTATGTCTTATCTCGCCTTTTAACTGGAGTAATACTAGAAAGATGAACGAAATATCAGATTGCCACTTCCATAATTTACAACTGTAATTTGACTTTCTTATAACGGGTTGACAACTGTGCCCGAGCCTCTTCCTTTGTGGGCTTTCGTTTACCGCTGGACAGCGTTGGTGGTGCGGGGGTTGACACTAGTGTTCTATCATTTCTGATACACTTGTCCTTCATAAGGGCAGTTACGTAAGCGAATGCCATTTCCTTTCTTTTTATTCTTACAGAGAATTCTCCATCCGACTTGTACTTTGGGAAGTCTATCCTCACTTTTTGCCTTCAATTGAATTGAATGTTGTTTAACGGCTCATCAACACAGTATAGGTTATTTAGAGCCGCCCCCAGAGAGAGGGGAATGATACATAGGAATCCGGGAACCTGCTCTACTCTTATTATCGAATAGATTCCTATGGTTCTTTAACGTGCTCGGAGGATAGACCGATACACGGGACCGCCCGGTTTACGTCCCCATCCGACGGACGGGGCTAAGGGAAAGTGTCTTGCCCAAGAACACACCGACGGAACTCAGTGGCACCACGGAAGATTGAACCCGGGGCCTCCGGCTACCGACTGCGCCATGCCAGCCCTCAAACTTCTTTTTGTTATGGTGAAACAAACACATTTCGTAAGACTTTGTTCTTTAATTTTTGAGTGAATTAGTCAACACAATAATGCTTAATTATATATAAACTTGACTATATGTTTCTGGTACTACAACAAACAATTAACTAGAAATGTGTCCATGGGACACGGATGCCCCACTGAAAACAATCAGTGTAAAAAGTAAAATTTACGAAAAAGTGGACATAACTCCGGTAATACTGCGTCGATTTTGACGCCGACACAATATGCACATCTTGAAATCTAAGGTAAATATCCTTGAAAGTTTCCAAGCAATCATTTAAAAAATGTGGGAGGGGATAGTCACACAAGACATTTCACGTAATATTTGACGAAAAAGGGACCATAACTGGTAATACCGGGTCGATTTTGACGCCGAAACGATACGCACATCTTGACATCATAGTTAAGCATCCTATAAAGTTTCGAAGCAATTGGTTTTAAAATGTGGGAGAAGATAAACACACACATTTTTCGGGACGGAATGAAGGACGGACGGAAGGACGGACGGACATGGCTAACGCTATATGGCCCCTCACCATTCGGTGGTGTGGGCTTCAAAATGCAATATATAATGAAGAAATACAAACAATATGAGAAATTAAAACAACAACAAAAACAAACAAAAAAAAACCCCACAAAAACAACAGATAAATATATTGATATAACTACTATTAAAATCAAAGTACGTGATAATCAGACAACAGCATACACAGAGATACAATTAAACATCCATGGACCACAGTCAACATAAAACAGGACAACGTAAATAAAGAAATTCCGCCAGGCTATAAGAAAATAGGCAGCATTACAAGGCAATATAAGTATAGCACAAGAGGATAAACAATTAAGCATACCACAAGACAAGATTGGAGACAAACATCAAACGTTACCGTCCTCTGAAGATTTACGAAGACGTCGTCATAGGGTCCACAATCTCTCCGGTCTTCGCACACTCAAAGCGGAAAGCATATAAGGAACTGTAAATGGGTCAATTACTAAACATGCAATGCGTTACTTAATGATAGGGACATTACCTCTTTTGATGTACCATTTAATAAGTTTGATACATATTGTATGAAAGTGATTAATACCAAGCATCTTACGAAGTTTATATATCACGCCACCATAGAAAAAGAGTACGATAATGGACCTTTGGAAACGGCCGAGCACGACACATACGAAATATTGCAGTCTCGGTTTGATTGAGACTGTTCATGAGCGGTAGTGAAATATGCTACCTACCGCTCACGCCCTCTAGCCCCGGGTTGAGCAGAACTCAATATTCATAAAATCAATAGTACACAGGTTTAACCATCCCGAAGATGGCATGCATACGGCGGTGGACATGGAGTTATTTGCTTCCCCATGTCGTACGGCGTATGGTCCCAGTATCTAATAAAATTAAATGCCCCGAAGAGCGAAATAAACATAATGGAATTTAGCTGGGAGCAGCGGTTATGAAGCCTGCGTATCACAAGTAACAGCCAAAAGAATAAATTAAAAAGCAGACAACATATCCTATAAGTGGTTAAACAATACCCAGAGCATTTTATCGGCCGGAGTAGTGGAACCACCGAATACAAATTAAGTAAGAAAACAAAAGAAATTGAAAATGTTCCACCGATAACTAAATATAAGTATCGGGCTCAGCGATCTCCAAAGATCGAATGAATTACAATACTGATTGAAGTCAGGTTGTGGTAGTCCTTGTCGCAGAAAAGTTCTTATGTTACTATAATATTTGAAAAAACAGATCAAGGTTATGATGTTTTACGTCACGTTTAGCACATATTAGGCCATATATGACAGTCGATGTTTTTATGGAAGAGAAAAGACCACCCCAACGTAAATGTGGAAGAGAAAGACCACCCCATCGTAACAGTGGAAGAGAAAGACCACACCATCGTACCAGTGGAAGAGGAAGACCAACCCATCGAAACAGTGGTAGAGGAAGACCACCCCATCGTAACAGTGGAAGAGGAAGACCAACCCATCGTAACAGTGGAAGAGGAAGACCGACCCATCGAAACAGTGGAAGAGGAAGACCAACCCATCGTAACAGTGGAAGAGGAAGACTGACCCATCGTACCAGTGGAAGAGGAAGACCGACATATCGTACCAGTGGAAGAGGAAGACCGACCCATCGAAACAGTGGAAGAGGAAGACCAACCCATCGTAACAGTGGAAGAGGAAGACCAACCCATCGTACCAGTGGAAGAGGAAGACCGACCCATCGAAACAGTTAAGTGGAAGATCAACACATCGTACCAGTGAAAGAGGAAGACAAACCCACCGTACCAGTGGAAGAGGAAGCCCAACCCATCGTAACAGTGGAAGAGAAAGAACACCCATCGAAACAGTGGAAGAGAAAGACCAACCCATCGTAACAGTTGAAGAGGAAGACCAACACATCGTACCAGTGAAAGAGGAAGACCAACCCACCGTACCAGTGGAAGAGGAAGACCGACCCATCGTAACAGTAGAAGAGGAAGACCAACCCATCGAAACAGCGGAAGAGAAAGATCACCCATCGAAACAGTGGAAGAGAAAGACCAACCCATCGTACCAGTGAAATAGGAAGACCAACCCAACGTACCAGTGGAAGAGGAAGACCAACCAATCCTAAAAGTGGAAGAGGAAGACCATCCCATCGTACCAGAGGAAGAGGAAGACCAACCCACCGTACCAGTGGAAGAGGAAAACCAACCCACCCTACCAGTGGAAGAGGAAGACCAACCCATCGTACAAGTGGAAGAGGAAGACCATCCCATTGTACCAGTGGAAGAGGAAGACCAACACATCGTACCAGTGAAAGAGGAAGACCAACCCAACGTACCAGTGGAAGAGGAAGACCAACCCATCGTACAAGTGGAAGAGGAAGAACATCCCATTGTACCAGTGGAAGAGGAATACCAACCCACCGTACCAGTGGAAGAGGAAGACCAACCCATCGAACCAGTAGAAGAGGAAGACCATCCCATCGTACCAGTGGAAGAGGAAGACCAACCCACCGTACCAGTGGAAGAGGAAGACCAACCAATCGTAACAGTGGAAGAAGAAGACCAACCCATCGTACCAGTGGAAGAAGAAGACCAACCCATCGTAATAGTGGAAGAGGAAGACCATCCCATCGTACCAGTGGAAGAGGAAGACCAACCCGTCGTAACAATGGAAGAGAAAGACCAACCCATCGTAACAGTGGAAGAGGAAGACCGACCCATCGTACCAGTGGAAGACGAAGACCGACCCGTCGTAACAGTGGAAGAGGAAGACAGAAAGACCAACCCATCGTACCAGTGGAAGAGGAAGATCAACCCATCGTAACAGTGGAAGAGGAAGACCAACCCATCGTACCAATGGAAGAGAAATACCAACCCATCTTAACAGTGAAAGAAGAAGACCAACCCATCGTAACAGTGGAAGAGGCAGACGGACCCATCGTACCAGTGGAAGAGGAAGACCAACTCATCGTAACAGTGGAAGAGGAAGACCGAACCATCGTAAGAGTGGAAGAGGAAGACCGACCCATCGTACCAGTGGAAGAGGAAGACCAACCCATCGTAACAGTGGAAGAGGAAGACAGAAAGACCAACCAATCGTACCAGTGGAAGAGGAAGATCAACCCATCGTAACAGTAGAAGAGGAAGACCGACCCATCGTAACAGTGGAAGAGGAAGACCGACACATCGTACCAGTGGAAGAGGAAGACCGACCCGTCGTAACAGTGGAAGAGAAAGACAGAAAGACCAACCCATCGTATCAGTGGAAGAGGAAGATCAACCCATCGTAACAGTGGAAGAGGAAGACCAACCCATCGTACCAGTGGAAGAGAAAGACCGACCCATCGTTACAGTGGAAAAGGAGACCAACCCATCGTAACAGTGGAAGAGGCAGACGGACCCATCGTACCAGTGGAAGAGGAAGACCAGGCCATCGTTACAGTGAAGAGGAAGACCAACCCATCGTAACAGTGCAAGAGGAAGATCAACCCATCGTAACAGTAGAAGAGGAAGACCGACCCATCGTAACAGTGGAAGAGGAAGACCGACACATCGTACCAGTGGAAGAGGAAGACCGACCCGTCGTAACAGTGGAAGAGAAAGACAGAAAGACCAACCCATCGTATCAGTGGAAGAGGAAGATCAACCCATCGTAACAGTGGAAGAGGAAGACCAACCCATCGTACCAGTGGAAGAGAAAGACCGACCCATCGTTACAGTGGAAAAGGAGACCAACCCATCGTAACAGTGGAAGAGGCAGACGGACCCATCGTACCAGTGGAAGAGGAAGACCAGGCCATCGTTACAGTGAAGAGGAAGACCAACCCATCGTAACAGTGCAAGAGGAAGACCAACCCATCGTAACAGTGGCAGAGGAATATCACCCAATCGTAACAGTGGTAGAGGAAGACCAACCCATCGTAACAGTGTAAGAGAAAGACCACAAATCGTAACAGTGGAAGAGGAAGACCAACATATCGTACCAGTGGAAGAGGAAGACCAACCCATCGTACCTGTCGAAGAGGAAGACCAACCCATCGTACCAGTGGAACAGGAAGACCAACCCATCGTAACAGTGGGAGAGGAAGAAAACCCCATTTTACCAGTGGAAGAGGAAGATCAACCCATCGTAACAGTGGAAGAGAAAGACCAAACCATCGTAACAGTGGAAGAAGAAGACCGACCCATCGTAACAGTGGAAGAGGAAGACCATCCCATCGTACCAGAGGAAGAGGAAGACCAACCCACCGTAACAGTGGAAGAGGAAGACCGACCCAGCGTAACAGTGGAGGGGGAAGACCAACCCATCGTACCGTGGAGGAGGAAGACCAACTCATCGTAACAGTGGAAGAGGAAGACCATCCCATCGTAACAGTGGAAGAGGAAGACCAACCAATCGTAACAGTGGAAGAGGAAGACGACTCCATAGTAACAGTGGAAGAGAATACCAACCCATCGTACCAGTGGAAGAGAAAGACCAACCCATCGTACCAGTGGAAGAGGAAGACCAACCAATCGTACCAGTGGAAGAGGAAGACCGACCCACCGTAACAGTGGAAGAGGAAGACAACCCCATCGTAACAATGGAAGAGGAAGACCAACCTATCGTAATAGTGGAAGAGGTAGACCGACCCATCGTAACAGTGGACGAGGAAGACCGACCCATCGTAACAGTGGAAGATAAAGACCGACCCATCGTAACAGTGGAAGAGGAAGACCAACACATCGTACCAATGGTAGAAAAAGACCAACTCATTGTAACAGTGGAAGAGGAACACCACCCCATCGTAACAGTGGAAGAGGAAGACCGACCCATCTTAACAGTGGAAGAGGAAGACCAACCCATCGTAATACTGGAAGAGGAAAACAAACCCATCGTAACAGTGGAAGAGAAAGACCAACCCATCGTAACAGTGGAAGAGGAAGACCAACCCATCGTACCAGTGGAAGAGAAAGACCATCATATCGTAACAGTGGAAGAGGAGGACCACCGCATCGTAACAGTGGCAGAGGAAGACCAACCCATCGTAACAGTGGCAGAGAACGACCACCCCATCGTAACAGTGGAAGAGGAAGACCAACCCATCGTACCAGTGGAAGAGAAAGACCAACCCATCGCAACACTGGTAGAGGAAGACCACCTCATCGTAACAGTGGAAGAGGAAGACAAACCAATCGTAACAGTGGAAGATAAAGACCAACCCATCGTATCAGTGGAAGAGGAAGACCAATCTATCATACCAGTGGAAGAGCAAGACCAACCTATCGTACCAGTGTAAGACGAAGACGGATCCATCGTAACAGTGGAAGAAGAAGACCACCCCGTCGTAACAGTGGAAGAGGAAGACCGACCCACCGTAAGAGCGGAAGAGGAAGACCGACCCATCGTAACAGCGGAAGAGGAAGACCGTCCCGTCGTAACAGTGGAAGAGGAAGACCATCCCATCGTACCAGTCGAAGATGAAGACCAATCCATCGAACCAGTGGAAGACCAACCCATTGTACCAGTGGAAGAGGAAGACCAACCAATCGTACCAGTGGAAGAGGAAGACCAACCCATCGTACCAGTGGAAGAGGACGACCAACCCATCGTAACAGTGGAAAAGGAAAACCACCCCATCGTACCAGTGGAAGAGGAAGACCAACCCATCGCAACAGTTGAAAATGCAGACCGACCCATCGTAACAGTGGAAGAGGAAGACCGACCCGTCGTAACAGTGGAAGCGAAAAACCGACCCATCGTAACTGTCGAAGAGGAAGACCAACCCATCGTACCAGTGGAACAGGAAGACCAACCCATCGTAACAGTGGGAGAGGAAGAAAACCCCATTTTACCAGTGGAAGAGGAAGATCAACCCATCGTAACAGTGGAAGAGAAAGACCAAACCATCGTAACAGTGGAAGAAGAAGACCGACCCATCGTAACAGTGGAAGAGGAAGACCATCCCATCGTACCAGAGGAAGAGGAAGACCAACCCACCGTACCAGTGGAAGAGAAAGACCACCCATCGTACCAGTGGAAGAGAACGACCACCCCATCGTAACAGTGGAAGAGGAAGACCGACCCAGCGTTACAGTGGAGGGGGAAGACCAACCCATCGTACCGTGGAGGAGGAAGACCAACTCATCGTAACAGTGGAAGCGGAAGACCATCCCATCGTAACAGTGGAAGAGGAAGACCAACCAATCGTAACAGTGGAAGAGGAAGACGACTCCATAGTAACAGTGGAAGAGAATACCAACCCATCGTACCAGTGGAAGAGAAAGACCAACCCATCGTACCAGTGGAAGAGGAAGACCAACCAATCGTACCAGTGGAAGAGGAAGACCGACCCACCGTAACAGTGGAAGAGGAAGACCACCCCATCGTAACAATGGAAGAGGAAGACCAACCTATCGTAATAGTGGAAGAGGTAGACCGACCCATCGTAACAGTGGACGAGGAAGACCGACCCATCGTAACAGTGGAAGATAAAGACCGACCCATCGTAACAGTGGAAGAGGAAGACCAACACATCGTACCAATGGTAGAAAAAGACCAACTCATTGTAACAGTGGAAGAGGAACACCACCCCATCGTAACAGTGGAAGAGGAAGACCGACCCATCTTAACAGTGGAAGAGGAAGACCAACCCATCGTAATACTGGAAGAGGAAAACAAACCCATCGTAACAGTGGAAGAGAAAGACCAACCCATCGTAACAGTGGAAGAGGAAGACCAACCCATCGTACCAGTGGAAGAGAAAGACCATCATATCGTAACAGTGGAAGAGGAGGACCACCGCATCGTAACAGTGGCAGAGGAAGACCAACCCATCGTAACAGTGGCAGAGAACGACCACCCCATCGTAACAGTGGAAGAGGAAGACCAACCCATCGTACCAGTGGAAGAGAAAGACCAACCCATCGCAACACTGGTAGAGGAAGACCACCTCATCGTAACAGTGGAAGAGGAAGACAAACCAATCGTAACAGTGGAAGATAAAGACCAACCCATCGTATAAGTGGAAGAGGAAGACCAATCTATCATACCAGTGGAAGAGCAAGACCAACCTATCGTACCAGTGTAAGACGAAGACGGATCCATCGTAACAGTGGAAGAAGAAGACCACCCCGTCGTAACAGTGGAAGAGGAAGACCGACCCACCGTAAGAGCGGAAGAGGAAGACCGACCCATCGTACCAGCGGAAGAGGAAGACCGACCCATCGTAACAGCGGAAGAGGAAGACCGACCCATCGTAACAGTGGAAGAGGAAGACCATCCCATCGTACCAGTCGAAGATGAAGACCAATCCATCGAACCAGTGGAAGACCAACCCATTGTACCAGTGGAAGAGGAAGACCAACCAATCGTACCAGTGGAAGAGGAAGACCAACCCATCGTACCAGTGGAAGAGGACGACCAACCCATCGTAACAGTGGAAAAGGAAAACCACCCCATCGTACCAGTGGAAGAGGAAGACCAACCCATCGCAACAGTTGAAAATGCAGACCGACTCATCGTAACAGTGGAAGAGGAAGACCGACCCGTCGTAACAGTGGAAGCGAAAAACCGACCCATCGTAACAGTGGAAGAGGAAGACCAACCCATCGTAACAGTGGAAGAGGAAGACAAACCCATCGTAACAGTGGTAGAGGAAGACCAACCCATCGTACCAGTGGAAGAGGGAGACCAACACATCGTAACTGTGGAAGATGAAGACCAACCCATCGTACCAGTGGAAGAGGAAGACCAACCCATCGTAACAGTGGGAGAGGAAGACCACCACATCGTGCCAGTGGAAGAGGAAGACCGCCCCATCGTATCAGTGGTAGAGGAAGACCAAACCATCGTACCAGTGGAAGAGAAATACCATCATATCGTAACAGTGGAAGAGGAGGACCACCGCATCTTAACAGTGGCAGAGGAAGACCAACCCATCGTAACAGTGGCAGAGAACGACCACCCCATCGTAACAGTGGAAGAGGAAGACCAACCCATCGTACCAGTGGAAGAGAAAGACCAACCCATCGGAACACTGGTAGAGGAAGACCACCTCATCGTAACAGTGGAAGAGGAAGACAAACCCATCGTAACAGTGGAAGATAAAGACCAACCCATCGTATCAGTGGAAGAGGAAGACCAATCTATCGTACCAGTGGAAGAGCAAGACCAACCTATCGTACCAGTGTAAGACGAAGACGGATCCATCGTAACAGTGGAAGAGGAAGACCACCCCGTCGTAGCAGTGGAAGAGGAAGACCGACTCACCGTAAGAGCGGAAGAAGAAGACCGACCCATCGTACCAGGGAAGAGGAAGACCGACCCATCGTAACAGCGGAAGAGGAAGACCGACCCATCGTAACAGTGGAAGAGGAAGACCATCCCATCGTACCAGTCGAAGATGAAGACCAACCCATCGAACCAGTGGAAGACCAACCCATTGTACCAGTGGAAGAGGAAGACCAACAAATCGTATCAGTGGAAGAGGAAGACCAACCCATCGTACCAGTGGAAGAGGACGACCAACCCATCGTAACAGTGGAAAAGGAAAACCACCCCATCGTACCAGTGGAAGAGGAAGACCAACCCATCGCAACAGTTGAAAATGCAGACCGACCCATCGTAACAGTGGAAGAGGAAGACCGACCCGTCGTAACAGTGGAAGCGAAAAACCGACCCATCGTAACAGTGGAAGAGGAAGACCAACCCATCGTAACAGTGGAAGAGGAAGACAAACCCATCGTAACAGTGGTAGAGGAAGACCAACCCATCGTACCAGTGGAAGAGGGAGACCAACCCATCGTAACTGTGGAAGAGGAAGACCAACCCATCGTACCAGTGGAATAGGAAGACCAACCCATCGTAACAGTGGGAGAGGAAGACCACCCCATCGTGCCAGTGGAAGAGGAAGAACGCCCCATCGTAACAGTGGTAGAGGAAGACCAAACCATCGTACCACTGGAAGAGGAAGACCAACCCATCGTAACAGTGGAAGAGGAAGACCACCCATCGTAACAGTGGAAGAGGAAGACCAACCCATCGTAACAGTGGAAGAGGAAGACCACCCCATCGTAATAGTGGAAGAGGAATACCAACCCATCGTACCAGTGGAAGAGGAAGACAAACCCATCATGCCAGTGGAAGAGAATAACCGACCCATCGTAACAGTGGAAGAGGAAGACCAACCATCGTAACAGTGGAAGAGGAAGACCTCCCCATCGTAACAGTGAAAGAGGAAGACCACCCCATCGTAACAGTGGAAGAGAAAGACCAACCTGTCGTAAAAGTGGAAGAGGAAGACCACCCATCGTACCAGTGGAAGAGGAAGACCAACCCATCTTACTAGTGGAAGATGAAGACCAACCCATCGTAACAGTGGAAAAAGAAGACCGACAAATCGTAACGGTGGAAGAGGAAGACCAACCCATCGGTACAGTGGAAAAGGAAGACCGACCCATCGTAACAGTGGAAGAGAAAGACCGACCCATCGTAACAGTGGAAGAGGGAGATCGACCCATCGTAACAGTTGAAGAGGAAAAACAACCCAGCGTAACAGTGGAAGAGAAAGACCGACCCATCCTAACAGTTGCAGAGGAAGACAACCCATCGTAACAGTGAAAGAGGAAGACCAACCCATCGTACCAGTGGAAGAGAAAGACCGACCCATCTTAACAGTGGAAGAGAAAGATCACCCATCGTAACAGTGAAAGAGGAAGACCACCCCATCGTAACAGTGGAAGAGAAAGACCAACCAATCGTACCAGTGGAAGAGGAAAACCACCACATCGTACCAGTGGAAGAGGAAGACCGACCCATCATACCCGTGGAAAAGAAAGACCGATCCATCGTAACAGTGCAAGAGGAAGACCACCCTATCGTAACAAAGGAAGAGGAAGACCAACCCATCGTAACAGTGGACGAGAAAGACCACCCATCGTAACAGTGGAAGAGAACAACCACCCCATCGTAACAGTGGCAGAGGAAGACCAACCCATCGTACCAGTGGAAGAGAAAGACCGACACATCGTAACAGTGGAAGAGGAAGACCTCCCCATCGTAACAGTAAAAGAGGTAGACCACACCATCGTAACAGTGGAAAAGAAAGACAAACCCATCGTACTAGAGGAAAAGGAAGACCACCCCATCGTACCAGTGGAAGAGGAAGACCGACCCATCGTACTCGTGGAAGAGGAAGACCGACCAATCGTAACAGTGCACGAGGAAGACCAACCCATCGTAACAGTGAAAGAGGAAGACCACCCATCGTAACAGTGGAAGAGGAAGATCGACTCAGCGTAACAGTGGAAGAGGAAGACCATCCCATCGTACCAGTGGAAGAGGAAGACCAACCCATCGTACCAGTGGAAGAGGAAGACCAACCCATCGTAACAGTAGAAGAGGAAGACCGACCCATCGTAACAGTGGAAGCGGAAGACCGACCCATCGTAACAGTGGAAGAGGAAGACCGACCCATCGTACCAGTGGAAGAGGAAGACCATCCCATCGTAATAGTGGAAGAGGAAGACCACCCCATCGTACCAGTTGAAGAGGAAGACCGACCCATCGAAACAGTGAAGTGGAAGATCAACACATCGTACCAGTGAAAGAGGAAGACCAACCCACCGTACCAGTGGAAGAGGAAGACCGACCCGTCGTACCAGAGGAAGAGAAAGACCGATCCATCGTAACAGAGGAAGAGAAAGACCGACACATCGTAACAGTGGAAGAAGAAGACCAACCCATTGTAACAGTGGAAGAGGCAGACGGACCCATCGTACCAGTGGAAGCGGAAGACCGACCCGTCGTACCAGAGGAAGAGAAAGACCGACCCATCGTAACAGTGGAAGAAGAAGACCAACCCATTGTAACAGTGGAAGAGGCAGACGGACTCATCGTATCAGTGGAAGAGGCAGACCAACCCATCGTAACAGTGGAAGAGGAAGACCGACCAATCGTAACTGTGAAAAAGGAAGACCAACCCATCGTACCAGTGGAAGAGGAAAACCAACCCATCGTAACAGTGGGAGAGGAAGACCACACCATCGTACCAGTGGAAGAGGAAGAGCAACCCATCGTACCAGCGGAAGAGAAAGACCGAACCATCGTAACAGCGGAAGTGGAAGAGTTACCCATCGTAACAGAGGAAGAGGAAGACCAACCCATCGTAACAGTGGAAGAGGAAGACCAACCCATCGCACCAGTGGAAGAGGAAGACCAACCCATCGTACCAGTGGAAGAGGAACACCAACCCATCGTAACAGTGCAAGAGAAAGACCAAACCATCGTAACAGTGGAAGAGGAAGACCACCTCATCGTAATAGTGGAAGAGGAAGACCAACCCATCGTAACAGTGGAAGAGAAAGACCACCCATCGTACCAGTGGAAGAGAACGACCTCCCCATCGTAACAGTGGAAGAGGAAGACCGACCCAGCGTAACAGTGGAATAGGAAGACCAACCCATCGTACCAGTGGAAGAGGAAGACCGACTCAGCGTAACAGTGGAAGAGGAAGACCACCCCATCGTAACAGTGAAAGAGGAAGACCAACCCATCGTAACAGTGGAAGAGGAAGACGACTCCATAGTAACAGTGGAAGAGAATACCAACCCATCGTACCAGTGGAAGAGGAAGACTAACCCATCGTACCAGTGTAAGAGGAAGACCACCCCATCGTACCAATGGAAGAGGAAGACCAACCCATCGTAACAGTGGAAGAGGTAGACCGACCCATCGTAACAGTGGAAGAGGAAGACCAACCCATCGTAACAGTGGAAGAGGAAGACCAACCCATCGTACCAATGGAAGAGTAAGACCAACCCACCGTAACTGTGGACGAGGAACACCACCCCATCGTAACAGTGTAAGAGGAAGACCAACCCATTTTAACAGTGAAAGAGGAAGACCAACCCATCGTAATAATGGAAGAGGAAGACAAACCCATCGTAACAGTGGAAGAGAAAGACCAACCCATCGTAACAGTGGAAGAGGAAGACCAACCCATCGTACCAGTGGAAGAGAAAGACCATCATATCGTAACAGTGGAAGAGGAAGACCACCGCATCTTCACAGTGGAAGAGGAAGACCAACCGATCGTAACAGTGGCAGAGAACGACCACCCCATCGTAACAGTGGAAGAGGAAGACCAACCCATCGTACCTGTGGAAGAGGAACACCAACCTATCGAACCAGTGGAAGAGGAACACCAACCCATCGTAACAGTGCAAGAGGAAGACCAAACCATCTTAACAGAGGAAGAGGAAGACCACCTCATCGCAACAGTTGAAGAGGAAGACAAACCCATCGTAACAGTGGAAGATAAAGACCAACCCATCGTAACAGTGGAAGAGGACGACCGACCCATCGTACCAGTCGAAGATGAAGACCAACCCATCGAACCAGTGGAAGACCAACCCATCGTACCAGTGGAAGAGGAAGACCAACCCATCGTACCAGTGGAAGAGGAAGACCAACCCATCGTAACAGTAGAAGAGGAAGACCAATCCATCGTACGAGTGGACGAGGACGACCACCCCGTCGTAACAGTGGAAGAGGAAGACCGACCCACCGTAACAGCGGAAGAGGAAGACCGACCCATCGTACCAGCGGAAGAGGAAGACCGACCCATCGTAACAGCGGAAGAGGAAGACTGATCCATCGTAACAGTGGAAGAGGAAGACCAACCCATCGTAACAGTGGAAGAGGAATACCAACCCATCGTACCAGTGGAAGAGGAAGACCACCCCATCGTAACAGTGGAAGAACAACCCATCGTAACAGTGGAAGAGGAAGACCAACCCATCGTAACAGTGGAAAGGGAAACCCGACCCGTCGTAACAGTGGAAGAGAAAGACCGACCCACCGTAACAGTGGAAGAGGAAGACCAACCCATCGTAACTGTGGAAGAGGTAGACCGACCCATCGTACCAGTGGAAGAGGAAGACCGACCCGTCGTACGAGTGGTAGAGAAAGACCAACCCATCGTAACAGTGAAAGAGGAAGACCAACCCAGCGTAACGGTGGAAGAGGAATACCAACCCATCGTACCAGTGGAAGAGGAAGACCGACCCATCGTAACAGTGGAAGAGGAAGACCGACCAATCGTACCAGTGGAAGAGTAAGACCGACCCGTCGTAACAGTGGAAGAGGAAGTTAGGAAGACCAACACATCGTAACAGAGGAACAGGAAGATCAACCCATCGTAACATTGGAAGAGGAAGACCGACCCTTCGTAACAGTGGAATAAGAAGACCACCCATCGTAACAGTGGAAGAGGATAACCTCCCCATCGTAACAGTGGAAGAGAAAGGACACCTCATCGTAACAGTGGAAAAGAAAGACCAACTCATCGTACCAGTGGAAGAGGAAGACCAACCCATCGCACCAGTGAAAGAGGAAGACCTCCCTATCGTAACAGTGGAAGAGAAAGACCACCCCATCGTAACAGTGGAAGAGAAAAACCAATCCATCGTACCATTGGAAGAGGGAGACCGACCCATCATAACAATGGAAGAGGAAGACCGACCCATCGTAACAGTGGCAGAGGAAGACCGACCCGTCGTAACAGAGGAAGAGGAAGACAGGAAGACCAACCCATCGTTACAGTGGAAGAGAAAGACCACCTCATCGTAATAGTGGAAAAGAAAGACAAACCCATCGTACCAGTGGAAAGGGAAGACCAATCCATCGTACCAGTGGAAGAGGAAGACCAACCCATCGTAACAGTAGATGAGGAAGACTAACCCATCGTAACAGTGGAAGAGGAATACCACCCCATCGTACCATTGGAAGTGGAAGACTAACCCATCGTACCAGTGGAAGAGAAAAACCACCCCATCGTAACAGTGGAAGAGGAAGACAAACCCATCGTACCAGTTGAAGAGGAAGACCAACCCATCGTAACAGTTTAAGAGGAAGACCGACTCATCGTAACAGTGGAAGAGGAAGACAAACCCATCGTACCAGTGGAAGAGGAAGACCACCCATCGTAACAGTGGAAGAGTAAGACGGATCCATCGTACCAGTGGAAGAAGAAGACCGACACAGCGTAACAGTGGAAGAGGAAGACCAACCCATCGTAACAGTAGAAGAGGAAGACCAACCCATCGTAACAGTAGAATAGGAAGACCAACCCATCGTAACAGTGGAAGAGGAAGACCAACCCATCGTAACAGTAGAAGAGGAAGGCCAACCCATCGTAACAGTGGAAGAGGAAGACCGACTCAGCGTAACAGTGGAAGAGGAAGACCAACCCATCGTAAAAGTAAAGAGGAAGACCAACCCATCGTAACAGTGGAAGAGGAAGACCAACTCATCGTAACAGTGGAAGAGGAAGACCGACCCATCGTAACTGTCGAAGAGGAAGACCACCCCATTTTTTCTTGGTAAAAATAGTACTGCATACTTCTCGCCATCCGAAAGAATCGACACTTTCTTACTTACTATTTGTGAAAAACATGCCGACTACAAACAATTGGAAATTATTCACATTACCAAACTATTATCGACGTATACAAAATATATATTTTAGTCGGAGTATACATTGTTTGTCATAATATATATATATTTTTTTATTTTTACCTTGTAAAAGACACTTTGCAAATGCTTTACTTTTATAATATGTTAATAAGTCATATACGTTATCCATCTTTTGAGATGTGCATTAATGTTTGTTTCCATATTTTGACGAAGTCAAGGTCACTTTGTTCAATATAGTTCCTCATATACAGGCTTTCATAGAGTTCTTCTATGTCAGTATGCTCACTACTTGAAAGAAACTGAATTAATTGATAGCTTTTTAAGTAAAGATCTGATTCAGCATTAAAATCGGCAATATCAGAATGTTCATTTCTGTCTTGTACTACGTATGGTGACGAAAATGCTAATCCAATGTCCAATTTGTGAAAGAAATGTTGTGCTATGTAACTCCTCCAAATATCGCTCACCCGTCCGTTGACACTTATAGGCAAAGCCACGTAAGCAAATGCTGATGGCATCCATAACGTTGCCTGTGCATTAAAAGGTGCATATGTATTTTTAGGTATGACCAATACCGGATGTGTCTGTTTAGTGGAATTAAAATTGAAAGGAATGTCGCTGACGAATCGATAGATAGCATCTACATCTGGCTGCCTATTTGCTAGTGATTGAATCACACCGACTTTCGTTCTTTCTTCTGAAATACATACTCTGGGAGTGGTTGTGTTGTCTTTAATATATTGCAACGGAAAACCTCTAGGCCATATACGTGTCTCTTAATTTACAAAATATGGATAAGGATTCATTAGTTTATTTTCAAAACCTTTTAAGCAAACATAACGATGCCGCAATGTTCCACTTTGAAAATCATCCATATTTACAATTCCAAGGTTATCGTCATCAAAATCCCATATATATTTTGCCTTGTGATGGATTGCATACACATATCCTAAATTCTTTCTCCCAAAGTGCTTGAATGGTATAACTTCAGATAACATAGGATACATTAATTGTTGTTCTACTACTGAAAGGTACTTTATCATATTTTTCTTCTTAGTTTCCGTAATAAGGTCCTTAAGGTATTTCTCTTTTGGTGGCGTCGGTGTATCAGCAACAATTACAAGACACCAATTTGACAGATTCGAAATGTACTTTATGGCTGGTGAAGGAGGAAAGATTGTCGTTACTACTGCCCAGTTGTCACAGTCTGAAAAATTATCTAAAACAGCAAAAGAAAATTGACTTGGTAATGGAATTAATGAAGGAATATTTCTGATCGTTTCACCAGAAAATATTGACCCTGTTACGGCACCAACAGTTGAGGGAACAACATCACATCATGAATGTACTTTGTTGTTTTCGTGGAGGTGATTCATAATCTCAATAGTGGATTTGTGATAAATAATCATTTTTTCGCAGAAATTTGACTTGATCTGCTTAGGGGAGACAGGTGTTTTGCTTCTAGATACAAAAGTTATTATTTCGTTATCACTCTGCAAATCGACATCATTGTAGATTGACAACCAAACTGAAAGAGATTTACCATCACCATTCATATCAACCAACTCATCATTTGTGTGGCATTTTGCTTCACCGCAATAGGTCCTATTTGCTATTCGCTTAATTAATGCACTTCCTACGACCACAAACATTGCATCAATACGTTCAAGCCTGCCGCTCGAACCTTTCCAGCCGTAATACAACTTCAGGGATTTCAGTCTGTTAAGCCTGTCGAAAATTTGTGGAACGCATAAGAAAACATCGTCATCAAGCTTGGCTCCGAGAAGAGCATCTGGGTAGTTATGACTTATATATTTTAACCAAACGTACATTTTTTCACCAAACTTAACAGCCCGACCATGGTGAGAAACATTAAGAAATAAAATGTCTCTATAAACATTGTTTTCATGAATTGTATCATCAGTTGGATCGTCAATAAGAAACTTGTAAGTAATTCTGAAGGGCAATTGGTCATACATACTAAGCATTGTAGAGATCCATGTGTTTCTTTGTGTTTCTCTTAACTGTGTATTATCATGAGCTGAGAGTATTCCGAAAACAAGATGTGGTCTTTGATCAATTTTGAGTGTTTTTCTACTTGCATAGAATTGTCCTGTAGGTGTCGATTGTTTCTTAAAGTAATGGTTTGATACGAACATGGTTATAGCAACCAAACACGACATGCTTAGACCGAATAGGTGAAATTTTGACCGCGCCATCGTAACTCGTAACGCGACTGTAAACAACCAGAAATAGTTTTCTCTTCCTGTGAAATCTGCAATGGAAGAGGTAAATAAATAAATTACGCTATCCATGTTAGTCAAGGATTTCTGTGCATGCACAAACGTGTATTATGTATACACAATAGAACTATATTTATTGATGCATGTATACAATCCATATTTTTAAATAACGATGCATGTGTACAATGTGACTCATTCATTTATTACGAGGTTATTTTACATTGTTCTGTACAATACGGTAATATATTTGGACGAGTACCCAGCTGACACAACATATTGGACGAGCCTCCAAATATATCACCGTATTGTACAGAACAATGTTAAATGACCTTCTTATTATATAACTATTTCTCTTGTCTGTCTCCGAGAGTGTCCCAACCAGTTTCTTTGTAGAGGTTTTCAATGGAAATAAGTTTCGTTGCTCCGGTTACTATACGAGCAGCCTCATTTTGTATTTTGTCTAACTCATATTTTTCATATTGTGTGCAGTTATCTTCAATACATCACCGTATTCTAAAATAGGTCTGATAAAGGAAGTATAAATAGTTTCTAATGACACTCTATCAAGCGTGTACTTTAGTTTTCTCATAATGTTAATTCTCAGCCGTGCTTTTGATTGAATGTATTCAATGTGTTTGTGCTAGGATAAATCATTTGACAGGAACAGACCGAGGTTCTTGTGGTCCTCAACTTCAGTTATCACTTTGTTATACATAAATACCGGAGGGTGGTTAATGAAATTGACTTTTCGTGAAAAGCGAAGAGATTCGGTTTTGGTTGGTTTACATTTAACAAGCCATCTATTTGCCCATGCCAAAATTTTCAATAGGTAGGAATTAAGTGTATTTGCAGCAGCAATTGGATTATCAACTACAATGAATAGACCTGTATCATCTGCAAAAAGGCGAATATTTGAATTGATGTCTTTAACAATATCATTTATGTAGAGAAGGAATAAAAGTGGTCATAGGATACAGTCTTCGGGAACACCGGCTTTAATTTTATTCCAGTCAGATTGAACACCTGGAAGAACAACGCGTTGTTTTCTATCACTTAGATAATTCTCAAACCATTTTAAAAGCTTTCCAGTGATACCAGCGGCCTTTAGTTTAACTAAGAGTCCCTTTTGCCAAAAGCGATAAATAGCCCGAATTTCCTTTCCAGAATCCAGGGATTGGCAGAAAAGGTTATACAGGTATGCAAGTTGGTTAATTGTAGAGTCACTTGGAACAAATCCAGACTGCAGCGCAGTTAAAATGTTATTTGTTTGAAAAAAAATTAAGAACGTGTTTAAAGATGTTTTTCTCCAAAGCCTTTTCAATAGTACAAAGGAGTGCAATAGGTCTGTAGTTAGAAACAAGATTCTAACGGTCGTCAGATTTGAAAATTGAACAGACGTGGGCTTCTTTCCAAGTTGATGGAACACATCTATCGTTAAGAGATTGATAAAATAAGGAACATAGTGGTTCAGCGAGTTCAGTAGCTAGTTCTCTAATAATACGGTTATTAATTGAATCAGGACCTACAGCTTTACCATAAAGGTAGAGTCTCTAGAATTGCTTGACTTCGAGTGGACACATTTACAGCGGGTAAGACGGGAATTTGAACATTATCATCATTTATAAGAGTGATTTCGAAAGAAGTCGTTTAATAGGTTTGCTTTGACAACTTCATCTGTAACAATAGAATCGTTAGGACACAATGTGGGTACGGATTCTTTGCGGTTTGACGATATAAGATATTTTAACGTTGTCCACCAGTTTTTTGAAGAATGATTTTCAATTTTGAGTGTTTCTGACAATATTTGGAAGTGGTTGGCTTTGTTTTTCCGAATTAAGTCAGTTGTTTCGTTTCTAAGTTTACGAAATTTAGCCCACAGAGCTGGAGTATTTATACGTTTGGCTTTACGATAGGCTCGCTTTGGTTTTCTAATCAAACATTTTATAGATGAAGTGATCCATGGCAGGTCGTTAGGTTCGATCCGAACCAGTTTGTTTGGGATGCATTGTGTTGATAGTTTAATTAAATGTTCGGTTATCCTATTTGCATGTACATTAATGGTGTTATCGTAGAACATAGTCAAGTCAGTAGTTTGGGCCAGATGTCTCAAAGTATCATAATCTCCCTTATCATAACTCCAAATATGCCTAATGAAGGATTTAATAGTTTGCTTTTGGAATTTGAGAATACCAAATATTGGGCAGTGATATCGAATATCTTGTTGTAAAAACGGGTCCCCTACACCGCTTAGCAAGACACTGTCCTTAGTATTAACCAAGACAATGTCAATTTTTTGAAGATGAATTTTCTGTAAAATGAGTTGGTTCGTTTATGCATTGATATAGTGAGAATTGTTCACAAATAGAAGCTAGTTTTCGACAGGAGTTAGCATGGTTCGTATTAAAGTTTGAATCACCAGTAATAATTATATCGTTGATGTTTGTATCCACTGCAAGGTGGATTGAATTAATTTTCGATAATGGAATTGTGAATATTATCTGCACTGGGTGGTCTGTAAAATAATCCGAAAAGAATGTGTTTGTGCTTCATGAAGATTTCGACCCATATATATTCAATACCTAACGGTTCAAGGTCATGCCTACGTTTGTAATGTATATTATTTTTATATAGAGTATAACGCCACCATGACTGTCACCAGTGCGTTCTTTTCTCTCAGGAGCGGAGAAGGAATTAAAAGTAAGATCATTATTTGGTGTCGATTGGTTAAGCCAAGTTTCAGAAAATGCTAGTATGTCAAATTCACTTAGCTCAGTCTGTAAGATATCACGTTTGTGAGAGATACTTTGGACATTATAGTGAACAAAAGATAAATGTTTAGAGAGGTCCATTGATTCAATGATTGATGAATAGTGAGATGATGAATGACTATTGTTTGGTTCCCGGATTGGACCGGGGTTGGGATGTACGTCTCCAGAAATAATAAGGAGAATGACAAGCTAAGCAATTAATGTAGCTATAAAGAAAAAAACACATACCATGCAATGTAAACTCAATGTTTTGCATGTGCAACTTACTAGCCGGGTAACATTTCGTACCATGAGACGAATGAGTTAATTTGTGTGAGATATGATTGGTCTCGTGGATACCATTTATCATTACAAATGCACAACATTCGTCTTTAAAGCTCGGTAATAAAACTAACAAAGTCAATAGAATTGAAAATTTGTAAAAATGACGACATGTTCTCATGACTACAATTATTTATCTTGCAAGTCCACCATTAAATCAACTTTTAATGGTCGAACATTTAATATATGTCTAGCTTCAAATGTTGATTGACGTACTTCTCACTTCATTTATGTTTTGACTAGAAATGCACCATGAATAATATGTTGTATACAACATTTTCGTCAGTCAGATCCTAAGTTTAGTAACGTCACTGTTCACCCTGTTGAATATATAATTTATGATAATGATGCAATCAAAAACTTTAAAATAAAAGCTAGACATATAGCAGAACTAAAGTGGATGAAAACCTAGCAGACACCATTTCCACTGGGTCTTAATGATACTATTTATCAACTAGGAAATATTTCAAAAGAGCCTCATATTGACATTTTTGCTATATGTTTCATTCGAAAGCGTAAATCTAGTCTCATGGTTGTAGATGTAATGGTAACATCAAACGGATATCACGTATTACTATGTATTTACATACTATTTTAAACGGTCTGGAAAGCACTCGATGCTTTCTTGTCTCACCTCTCTATCCATTTCTTCACTTAAGCTGATTGACGAGGAAGCAGACACAATTTTCATTAAAACAGATCCGTTATATAACACTCCTTCCATAATTCAAAATTATACGCAGCATGTTCTCCGACCCCATACTGACAAGGAGTCTGATCACGTCAGACATTTTCTAAAAATTCTTTATCTTAATAAAGGCATTGATTTTATTGATAGTATCTTTCGAGATAATTGTGTTGTTGATTCTAATATTTAAAAAATTCTTAAAATCCTATAATTTGTTACTAGTACGAAAAAACAATTAGAAATATGATTTTCAACTACAACAAAATAGTGGCCTTGATATAGCAAATAACACTCCTAAGGAATGCGAGTGTAGAACATCTAAATTGTGCTGTGCTCCGGCCGGTCATGTCATTACTGGAAATTTTGATATTATAGATAAACGTATTCGGCATTTCTTTTCTAAAGGTTTGAAGTATAGATTACCTTCTGTGATTTATTTTAATGTATGTTGTGGTCATATCGCCCACTCCATTTAGGATTTTAGTATTAAATGGTGTCGTAGAGAACTTGCTGACCCTAACTCCCTTTCTACTTGGACAAATACTATTTATAACATCAAAGATATCCCTATTAACTTCTACACGGCTAACCCCTCACTGCTTCGCCCTAGACCTACGTTTTCATTTCGTAAATCGGGAATCCAGGAATTTCATAATAAGTTTGTTTTAGTTCCTGCTTATAAAGCAGCTAATAATATAAATATTGTCTGACGCCTCCATTTAATACGTCAATGTTTTATCTCAAAAACTCGGAAGTACTAATTTGTGTACTCCAGTGCAATCTACACTCAAGTGATATAAAAACACAACACGGGAATTTCCGCTATATATTGTATATACTGCACACTTAATTGCACATAATATTCCAAAGAAATCCCAAGATGTTTTTTTAAAAAGAGAGTTGCAGTTAACTAGAGAAAAGACACAACTGTGATGTTGTAGACGTTTTAATCACACTACACTTTGTAACAAGAACTTCATAAATGTTGAAGTAGCTCTTTGAAAAATTGAGCTAGTTCAGTACTGTATTTAACGTAAATAGTTTGCAAAATGTTGCATCCTAAGTTTTCTCACATGATTGAGCCAAACGCGTACTCTGTGAATAATGAAACATTGAAGGAATACTATTTTCTGTATTATTTGTTGTTTTAGTATTTTTTCCAAAAGGAAAGATCTTAGCTCGGCTGACCGAAAGTAAGGTTTAATCGAAATTATACACTATTAAGGTACCCCGGGATACGTGCGCTGTTAGCTCGGCTCACCGAAAGTAACGTTTAATCAAAATTAGACACTATTAAGGCACACCGGAATACGTGCGCTGTTAGCTCGGCTGACAGAAAATAACGTTTAATCTAAATTAGACACTATTTTTGTTAACAGAAAGTATCGTGAATGTAAATGTTTGCCTGCTGATTGGTTATTATCGTTAACTTACACGGCCGTTACAACAGTGAACCACTACGTGATCCCGCCTTAATTCCATTAAGCGACAGAAAAGCTTATATTAGCAGGATTTTATAACGGATATTTCGACAATAAATCAAGTTTAAAAACCCTTTTTACTGAAAAAGAATGCGATAACCAGTTGAAAATTAACTATTAAATATTTTAATCTTACAATATGAAAACTGTTTAAGCCGAAATTGAGGTTTTATTTCATACCCCAGCCAACCCCGTTTTCGCTTTTTGTAGAAGGATTGGATGGGGTATGAAAGTTAATACTCGGACCACGTAATGACACGGTAGTCCACACAATACTAATATACGAAACTCTTTACAACAAGTTGTGTGCATAAGTAAAATCACTATTAATCCAGAAACATCAGTATAATTTAGGCACAAGACATCCATGCTGTTCTCACAAATTGATTACAAAAGTGAAACATAGTTTTATTAGGTTGTGTGTGTTTATACAATGCAATAAACTCAAGACCTGCATTGTATTCGTTTTCTGTATGCATATATAGACAAGCTATATATAACTCGACGACTTGGCAGTCGAATGTTTTCATGCTGACTGTTGGCTCTTAAAGTATTTAGGCACTCTTCTGTTTTTTGACAACTACAACTAAAACAACAGTTATCAAATAATGTTCATTGACCTAATGCTTATTCTTTCTGAATAATTCATTTGGAACGGTCTGGTAAAAAACAGTTTAAGCACGTATTTTTGAAGTACAAAGAGATACTGTTAGAAGCTATTCTGTTTAATGAAAATCGGGTACTAACCCCGTGAATAGCTATAATAAACGGGTATTAACCCCGATTGACAGTAATATATGCACTTCCAAAATAACGCTACGATTTCAAACATTATGTTGATAATGGGGATAGACATGTAAACGGCTGACTCAATATAGCCTGATACCAACCCAGCGTCAGTCTGTCTATTTAATATAGACTTTTCTTAAGAAAATAAAAATAACAATACAGAAGAGGCAATTTTCTTTAATGTGATTAAAAGGCTGACTTAATATAGTCTGGTACCAACCCAGCGTCAAGCCAAATATAACGTAACCTTAATGTGATTAACGACTGACTTAATATAGTCTGGTACCAACCCAGCGTCAGTCTACCTATTTAGTATAGGCTACTTTTAGGAAAAGAAACAGTAAACAGAAAGAAGAGAAAATTAAATTCGGTGTAATTACACGGCTGACTAAATATAGTCTGGTACCAACCCAGCGTCAAGTCAAACATTAAACAATCTTTAATATGATTAAGGGCTGATTTGAATATATCTTGGTACTAACCCAACGTCCAGCCGTCTATAAAATAAGTAAAATATAAGCTGGTACCAACCCAGAATCCAACGTATAGAAACAGGATTTAGTTCCGTATATACGACACATTAAGTATTTCTCTTGCTAATAATCTGCATAACAAAGTGACATTATTAGAATATACAGTCAGTAAAATGTAACTACCATCGTGCCACGTGAGTTACAAATATAGGAAAAATCCAATCCATATGGCAATGATTTTGAAATCTTTATCAATAATATATTGAACTAAAAACGCTATTAAAGAAATAGGTTGAGGTTTTATAGCAACTGAAGAAGGCCCTCGGGCTGAAAACGTTTTTGCGGCAGGACATTGTTTTCCTGGTAAAATCGTTAACCTGTATACAGTGCGTATAGACAGACATAAATACGTGCATTGTCTGTTAATTGGCTTACATTTGCAATATAAATACAAATTGATCATAAACATAAGTGTGCATAATGCAGAACTAAATAAATTCCCAAAACAAGGACACAGTGCTTGAAAACACGATATGTACTGAATGTAAACTGTTTTTTGGGATGTGTCGTAAAGCTAACATATTCAGTAGGAAAGGCGTATATAAATTTTACTACACCTATCAAACAGTATAATCTGTTACATTTCCTTCATAGAATAACAAGAACTCTGCTGTTATTTATTGTACAAATGGATTTGGTAACATGATAAGAATGACACGGAAAGGTTATATTACCACAATACACTTTCTCTTAATTGGGGGTGTCAAAAACAATCAATGTCCCAAAAATGGGACGCTGGTCATTAATGGTTACATCCACATTTGATTTGTCAAATTGTAATGTACCACTCAAGATACAACTATAAGCAAAGTTTGAAAAATCTTAGTGGATACAGTTTGTCAAAAAGTGACTTAAACGCCAAAGTTGAAGGTAAAAATTATAAAGTTATCTGCCTTTTGCTTGGAGAGTCAAAGTCACATCCACATCTGCTTTGTCACGTTGCGATATACCACCCTCGATACAACTATAAACAAAGTTTGAAAGGCGTAGTGTATACAGTTTGCGCGAAATTGACCTCAACGCAAATGTTCAAGGTAATATTATTCAATTATCTGCCCTTTGCTTGGAGGGTCAAGGTCACTTCCACATTTGCTTTGTCACATTGCGATGTACCATCCAAGATACAACTACACTCAAGTGATATGAAAACGCAACACGGGAATTTCCGCTATATATTGTATATACTGCACACTTAATTGCACATAATATTCCAAAGAAATCCCAAGATGTTTTTTAAAAAGAAAGTTGCAGTTAACTAGAGAAAGGACACAACTGTGATGTTGTAGACGTTTTAATCACACTACACTTTGTAACAAGAACTTCATAATTGTTGAAGTAGCTCTTTGAAAAATTGAGCTAGTTCAGTACTGTATTTAACGTAAATAGTTTGCAAAATGCTGCATCCTAAGTTTGCTCACATGATTGAGCCAAACGCGTACTCTGTGAATAATGAAACATTGAAGGAATACTATTTGCTGTATTATTTGTTGTTTTAGTATTTTTTCCAAAAGGAAAGGTCTTACCTAGCCATGTACCATTCGATTAAAAGCAGCATATTGTACATACAATATATAGCGGAAATTCCCGTGTTGCGTTTTCATATCACTTGAGTGTACTACTGAAGATAATGTTTTTTCGAAGCATATCACTAAGAGCAAGATTTTCAAGGCTGGAATAGACAAAATGCAAAACAGACCCCCATTGATAAGTATAATTTGTAGACTTGAACTGATGTTTGCAGAGCCTTATCTTTTCTTCTGGATAACATCTTTATACGATACGGTAACACTATTTACCGCCAGGTTGTTGGTATTCCTATGGGTGAAATTATTGATGCCTTCAATAATACTTCTCGGTATCTTGATGACATACTCAATATTGATAATCCGTTCTTTGCTCATATGGTTACTAACATTTATACACCAGTATTCAATGTTCAATATTCAAACACAAATCGGACTTCCATATTGCCAGCTCGGTGTTGACATTCAAACACAACTCGGAGTTCAACATTCACAGCTCGGAGTTCGACATTCAGACCAAACTCGGATTTCAACATTGCCAGCTTGGTGTTTGACATTCAAACACAACTCGGACTTCAGCATTTCGGAGTACGACATTGCCAGAGTGCAGTTCAAAATTAAACCAAAATTCGGAGTTCAACTTTCCCAGCTCGGAGTTCGACATTTAAACTCAAGTCCGAGTTCAACATTTCAAGCTCGGAGTTCGACATTCAAACACCCCGGAGTTCAACATTGCCAGCTTAGAGTTCGACTTTCAAGCACAACTCTGAGTTCAACTTTTCAAGCGCGGAATTCAACATTCAAACACAACTCGGAGTTCAACATTCCCAGCTTGGAGTTAGGCACTCAAACCCAAATCGGAGTTTGACATTGCCAGCTCGGAGTTCGACATTCAAACCCAAATCGGACTTCAACATTCCCAGCTCGGAGTTCGACATTCAAACCCGTCTTGCAGTTTAACATTCAAACCCAACTCGGAGTTCAACATTCCCAGCTCTGAGCTCGACATTCAACCCCAACTCGGAGTTCAAAATTCGCAATTCCGAGTTCGACATTCAGACCCAACTCGGAGTTCAACATTTCCAGCTCGGATTTAAACATTCAAACCCAACTGGAAGATCAAGATTGCCAACTTGTAGATCGACATTCAAACCCAACTTGTCGTTCGACCTTGCCAGCTCGGATTGTACATTCAATCCCAACTAGGAGCTCAGCATTCAAAGCTCGGAGTTCGACCGTCGAATTCAGCTTGAAATTCAACATTCCCAGCTCGGAGTTTATAATTCCCAGCTCCCAGATTGATATTCAAACCCAACTCGGAGTTCAACATTGCCAGCTTGGAGTTCGACATTCAAATTTAACTCGGAATTTAACATTCCCTTCTCCTAGTTCAACATTCCCAGCTCTAAGTGCAACGTTCCCTTCTCGTATTTCGACATTCAAACCCAACTCAGGGTTCAATATTACCAGCTCGGAGTTCGACATTTAAACCCAACGGGGAATTCGACATTCATAGCTCGGATTTCAACATTCAAACACAAGACGGAGTTCAACATTCCCAGATAAAAGTTCGGCATTCAAATCCAACCCTGAGTTCAACATTGCCAGCTCGGAGTTCAACATTCAAACACAATTCGGAGTTCAGCATTCCTAGCTCGGAGTTCGAAATTCAAACCCAACTCAGAGTTCAACATTGCCAGCTCGGAGTTCGACATTCGAATCCAGCTCGGAATTCAAAATTTCCAGCTCCAAGTTCAACATTCCCAGTTCGAATTGCAACATTCCCAGCTTGGAGTTTATTATTCAAACTCAACTCAGAGTTCAACATTTCCAACTCGGAGTTCGGCATTTAAACCGAAGTCGGAGTTAGATATTCCCAGCTCGGAGTTCAACATTCATCCACAACACGGAATTCAACGTTCCAAGCTCGAATTTCGACATTCAAACCAAACTCGGAATTCAACATTCCCAGCTCGGTGTTCGACATTCAAACCAAAATCGGAGTTCGACATTCGAATCGAGCTCGGAATTCATCATTCCCAGCTCCGAGTTCAACATTCGCAACTCGGAGTTCGACATTCCAATCCAGCTCAAAATTCGACATTCCCAGCTCCGAGTTCAACATTCCCAGCTCGGAGATCGACATTCGAACCCAGTTCGGAGATCAAGATTCCCTGCTCGGCGTTCGACATTCGACTCAAACTCGGAATTCAACATTCCCAGCTCGGATTTTGACATTCCAGCTTCGAGTTTAACATTCAAAGCCAACTCGGAGTTCAACATTGCCAGCTCCGCGTTCGACATTCGAACCAAACTCGGAGTTCTATATTGCCACATCAGAGTTCGACATTTGAACCCAGCTCGGACTTCCAAGCTCGGAGTTCAACATTCAAACACATCTCAGAGTTCAACTTTTCCAGCTCGGAGTTCGACATTCAAACCCAACTCGCAGTTCAACATTCCCAGCTCGGAGTTCGATATTCAAACCCAACTCAGAATTCGACTTTGCCAGATAGGAGATCAACATTCAAACACAACTCGGAGTTCGACATTGCCAGCTCGGAGTTCAACATTCAAACACAAATCGGAGTTCTCATTCCCATCTCGGAGTTCGACATTCAAACCCAAATCGGAGTTCGACATTCGAATCGAGCTCGGAATTCATCATTCCCAGCTCCGAGTTCAACATTCGCAGCTCGGAATTAAACATTCCCAGCTCCGAGTTCAACATTTCCAAGCTCGAAGTTACACTATCCAGCTCGGAGATCGACATTCGGACCCAATTCGGAGTTCAGTATTCAAACACATCTCAGCGTTCAACTTTACCAGCTCGGAGTTCGACATTCAAACCCAACTCGGAGTTCAACATTCCCAGCTCGGAGTTCGAGATTCAACCCCAACTCGGAATTCGACTTTGCCAGATTGGAGCTCAACATTCAAACACAACTCGGAGTTCGACATTCCCAGGTCGGAGTTCGACATTCTAATGCAACTCGGAGTTCGACTTTTCCTTTTCGATTTTCGACATTTCAAGTCAACTCGGAGTTCAACATTCCGAGCTCGGAGTTCAGAATTGCCAACTCGTAATTCGACAGTCAACCCCAACTTGGAGTTCAACATTCCCAGCTTGGAGTTTAACATTCAAACAAACCTCAAATTTCAACATTCCCAGTTTGGGTTCCACATTCAAACCCAGGTCGAAGTTCGACATTCCCAGCTCGAATTTCAGCATTCAAACTCATTGAGTTGTTTTGAACTCCGAGCTGGTAATGTTGAACTCTGAGCTGTGTTTTAATGTCTAAAACCGAGCTGGGAATATTGAAAACATGAGATATAGGTTACTATAGAAACCACAGCGTCCGAGCGCAAAGGCATCATAGGTCCGCAATGTACTGCAAACAAGGACATGAAAATACAATGAAAGACACAAAAAACAACAGAAAGGGTGGTGAAGACAGGGTTACCGACTTGGAACGGTCAGTAGGCAATAATTCCCACTGGTTAGCTTGAATCGATTTTATATGCGCACAATCCTCGCTATTATCCTGTCTTCAGCGCCCAAATAGACAAGACAGTGTAAACAAAACTACATCCCATCAAAAGGAATTCTATAACAATAAAGCCACATTCTGAGAAACTAATTAAAGAAACACATACAAAATAATAAAACATCTCAGGATGTATCCAGAATCGTACTGAACAACCATAGTAGTTGCAGCTAAAGCGAAAACCAATCAAGGGTACGGCCAGAAAACCCGAGGGACGAAAGATCATGCACCCACCTCCCTTAGTTGGGGTTTCAGTAGGTACAATCATAGAGTCCCAAGAGGTAGTCCAGTCATCGCACAAGTGAAAAGTGAAGCGTAATGACTGACTGTAAAAGGGTCAATTACTAAACATGCAGTGCGCTGTAAAAACAAAGGGTTACATCCTTTTCTGACGGACTTCCTGATTAAATTTCTAAAGCGGTCAGGAAACCCGTCAGACCCCTTTAACTTTCGAAGTTTATAGACCACATCTCCATAAAATGAGGGTTGTGATATGCCTAGTCGCAGAAGTGTCTTAAGGTTGGTGTTGTACTTTTCCAGCAGGCCCTCGTTGCGGCGGTAGAACTTAGAGAAAGATCTACGTAGTTTGTGATAACGAAAACCCTGCTGAAGTAGTTTACTTGTAATAACTTGATTTCGATCATTGAAGTCTGTAACATCATTACACTTACACGCTCTATCAAATCGAATGAGCTGGGAGATATACACCCCGTATGAGATAACACGAGATACATCTCCATCCAGGTGTGGATAGTTAACGAGGTTAACACTGAAATCATCTCTCTTATCATAGATTTTAGTATGAATACAATCATTTGAAATCGAGAGATGAAGATCGAGAAATGCTGCTACTGTATCCGAACTGTTGGCTTTATTCAACGTGAGCTCTGGTGGATAAATGTTAGTAACCATAAGAGCAAAGAACGGATTATCAATATTAAGTATGTCATCAAGATACCGAGAAGTATTATTAAAAGCATCAATAATTTCACCCTGGCTAGCAGGTGACAAACTCAACATCTCTTTCATATTCATAGCAGTACAAAAACAAATCTGCAACAAGTGGCGCACAGTTAGTACCCATAGGAATACCATCAACCTGGCGGTAAATAGTGTTACCGTATCTTATAAACCGTATCTTATAAAGATGTTGTCCAGAAGAAAAGATAAGGCTCTGCAAACATCAGTACAAGTCCACAAATCATACTTATAAATGGGGGCGTTAGTAAAGAAAGCCCTGGCATTATTACAAGCTAGAAAAGTTGAACTCCGTATTGAGTTTGAATGTCGAACTCCGAGCTGGGAATGTCGAACTCGCTGCTAACACATTAATGTTGAACTCCGTGCTAACAAATCTGTAACAATTCCGTAACAGAACGAATGTCGAACGCCGAACTACGAAGTACAGGCTATTTTCCGACACCTCAAGTGGGAATCGTCGTACCGAGAGCGCACTGAGTTCGAAGTGCCACCATCACCCGTGAGCGGGTCTGTACAACGCATTCCAGCCGACGACGAGGTTGTATCCGTCTTGTTTTTAGTAGTTGGTGTATCTTTTAACATTCAATTCCAAATCAGGCGGATTGTACCAGATGGTTTACCAGACCATAAAACTCGCCGGCGATCGGCAATACGAAATCCCACTGACAAAAATGAAATCAAAATGATGGAGAGCTGAAGACACACCGTATTCAGCCTTATGTTTCTATTAATTTTATTGTATTCTGTTTTATCTGGGTCTACATCCAGGTTTTATTTATTTATTTATTTTAAATATTTGTCCAGCCGCAAAACAGATGGCACATTTACAAATCCGTCCATTCAACGATTTTCTTTTGAACTAGTTATCAGTCATACCGTTTAAGAAGCTTGCCAGAATGCATCTTTGATTCGATATAAGCTCATATTTCTTCAATCTTCCCTCACACCAAAGGACTCCCTGCCCGAGACTGACAAGTCATTTTACAATTTAAAGTAAATATCTTTTGTTAACTGTTATTACAATTATATCTATATATATCGCTCGGAAATGGTGATAAAATCGGCTGAGGGTGAAATAAATTCAAACCGGTTGGAATATGCCCATACACCCTGCTGGAACTCTGTGTAACTAATAATATATTACAAGCAAGGTTTTAGTAAGCGTAAAATAGCTCCCGAGGGAAATATTAAATCTGGGTTGGAATTTAACATAATAAACGGGTGTTTAAACAATATTGAAAAAAATAATGTTAGCAGGAAGACGTAAACACGACACGCCCGTTTTTTCTTACCAGATACATTCTTCCCAATTGTTATCATCTGTTCTTGATACCAAACATTTTCACTCACTCACCTCGCTTCATTCTGGTCAAATCCCTGGCACGCGTTACATATTGATTACGTATTCACCTTCGTAGCATGAATTGCTAGAAGTAGTACACATCAGCACAGAAATACAAGTGTTCACATGTAACGGATGCGTGGCATTACAACACAGATAAACTTTTCACTGCTACCATGTCTTATTATAAGATTGCGTTATGAAAGTGAAAAACTCAAAGAAACTGTTCATTGCTACGTTACCATGTGCAATAAGAGTCCGGTAGCGACTCTTATTACCGTTCCGGTTGCGAATAAAGAATATGGACGAATTTCGTATACCAATATCATATTTCTTTCCTGTAATTCAAAAGTGTGATCAGTAAGCATAACATGTATTTATTCATGAATCGATCGATTGATTGATTGATTGATTGATTGATTGATTGATTGATTGATTGATTGATTGATTGATTGATTGATTGATTGATTGATATTTAACGTCAGTTTAACCAGTACTTTATACCTCCTGCATTCCAAGGAATCGACACTTTCTTACAAGTCGAGCTCCCAGTGGGATTTTAATCCGCAGCGGTGAAATGTGGAGAGCATAATGTAATTTCTTCATCATGTACTTTCTTCATTAAACCAGTATTAGATATTCATTCTACTATGAAAGCGTTTTTCTTTAATCTTTTTTTTTATCTCACGCAACAGCATGCGGATGGGGATATAGTGGTGGCCTCCACCGTCCGTATTCCGTCCGTATTCCGTCCGTCCGTCTCATTTCGTGTCCGTACCATAATTCCCAATTGTATGAACGGAGGAAATTCAGAATAACTTGGAACATTTACACGGAGGAAATTCGGAATAGCTTGGCATATTTACTCATCTCATTAAGCTCATGTGCAAAGCCCAACACCCGTGTCAGTATCTTCAAGGTCAAGACCACCCCGAAGGTCATTTACTTATTAAATGCCTATAAAAAGGCCCATTTTGTGTCCGCTCCATAACTCTTGCATGAATGGAGGGATTTCAGAACATATTGGCACATTCACTCATCTCATCGAGACGATGTTCAAAACTTAGCACACATGTAATTATCTTCAAGGTCAGGGTCAATCTGAGGTTCGTTCACTTTTAATATGTCTATAATAAGGCATATGTCGTGCCTCTTCATAAGTTTATGGAGGGATTCGGAATAACCTGTTTCATTTACTAACTCATCAATACGATGAACAGAACCCAACTCCAAGGTCACTGTCACTCTTAAGGTCATTAACATTTTTGTTCGAAAATCTTCCAGTATTATTTCAATTATTTTCTGACGGTAACAATGTTAAATAGTGTGACATTCAAATTCTGATCAAAGACATTTAATTTATTCTGCTATTTATGCACAACATTTAACATGTCTGTCTTGACAAAGGTGCCATTAAAATATACAAAGAAAGGCTCATTTTGTCTTCGCCACATGCACCAAACCGCACCAACACCCATGTTTGAATCTTCGACATAGGGACAATGCTTTGGCAGATATAGCGAGCTGCGAGTAAGCAAATGCGAGTTGCGAGAAAGAAAAATCGAGTTGCGAGTAAAATAATGCGAGTTGCGAGTTACAAAAAGCGAATTGCGCGTTTCAAGCCAAACAAAAGTGACTTACAAGCCAATTGTTACGTACAAATAGCGACTTCGCGCAACAAAATCCGAGTTACGAGTTACAAAATGCGAGTAGCGAGTAAAAAAAGGCGAGTTGCGAGTTATAAAAGAATAATAAATAAATAATATAATAAAATTAAAGAAAATCAATTAAATAGATACATAATCTTAGAATGTTTAGAATATATTGTTGGTGAAAAGAAAAAAGTGTTGTTCCTTTTACCTTTATACAAAAATAAACACAAATCTTCTGTCAAACAGCTATGAACAACAAGAATAGCAGAGATATATTTCTTCTCTTTTAAAATAAATAAATAATTGTTGAAAGGGCAAGGATGCTTTGAAATAAAATATCCCTAGATGTCAGTGTTGTTACTCGATGCAACTGCCAACAGACCACCGGCCTAGATGTCAGTGTTGTTACTCGATGCAACTGCCAACAGACCACCGGCCTAGATGTCAGTGTTGTTACTCGATGCAACTGCCAACAGACCACTGGCCTAGATGTCAGTGTTGTTACTCGATGCAACTGCCAACAGACCACCGGCCTAGATGTCAGTGTTGTTACTCGACACCGGCCTAGATGTCAGTGTTGTTACTCGATGCAACTGCCAACAGACCACTGGCCTAGATGTCAGTGTTATTACTCGATGCAACTGCCAACAGACCACCGGCCTAGATGTCAGTGTTGTTACTCGATGCAACTGCCAACAGACCACTGGTGGTGGTGTTTTATGCAGTTAAGGAACGACATACAGAACAGTTTATCAATGATATCATCAATTATTTGTTATCAATTAGCTTCTCTAGTGTTAAAAGTTGTTAGGTCCTTTGGCTTTGTTTATCCAATTATCAGGGCATACATGAATTGATTGTTTATTGCCAACTTCTCTTCATTCTTTTGCAAATCGTGGAAAATAAAATATACAAAATATAAAATAGGAAACAATGAAATGGGTTTGTACATCCTGTTAAAACATTTTATTAGATTATATTGGGACAGCGACCTCAGAGGGAGATGAAATAAAGTATGTTTTCCCATCATAGATGTCTCGGTCAGGGAGTGAACCCACGTGAGATAGAGGTCTGTAGCTCTAATGTCAGGCCTTATTCCTTGAGATTAAGATACGATTATGTTTATGAGATAGCTTATATATTAAGATATATATTTGATAAACATTAGTAGATATATATTCATTCATATTATCTTGATATGCCTTATATAATATTTTATATATTATTTAAAATATCTGATAATGTTTAGTAGATACCTTTATTATTTTGTTCATATGATATCAACACTTACACAAGATATCTACTAAGTTTTAACAGATATATATTATTTAAGATCTGATAAAATTTAGTAGATGTATTTTATGATTATGAGATATCTAATACGTTTTACAGATATATATTAGTTAAGATCTGATAAAATTTAGTAGATATATTTTATGATTATGATATATCTAATAAGTTTTAACAGATATATATTAGTTAAGATCTGATAAAATTTAGTAGATATCTTTTATGATTATGATATTTCTAATAAGTTTTAACAGATATATATTAGTTAAGATCTGATAAAATTTAGTAGATGTATTTTATGATTATGATATATCTAATACGTTTTAACAGATATATATTAGTTAAGATCTGATAAAATTTAGTAGATATCTTTTATGGTTATGATATATCTAATAAGTTTTAACAGATATATATTAGTTAAGATCAGATAAAATTTAGTAGATATATTTTATGATTATGATATATCTAATAAGTTTTAACAGATATATATATTAGTTAAGATCTGATAAAATTGTAGATGTATTTTATGATTATGATATATCTAATAATATTTAACAGATATAAATTAGTTAAGATCGATAAAATTTAGTAGATATCTTTTATGATTATGATATTTAGCAGATTTACCTTATAAACAATATTAATACAGATACTTCCAAATGGTGAGAAGACATATATTAATTCAGAAATTTTAAGTATTTATTAAAATAACTGATTTTTTATTTTAACATATACCTTAATTAATTGTAGAAGTTATCAACAACATATAATAATTACTAAAGATATCTGACAAAAAGACTGGAGGCGATTTGAAAGAATATTGGATGTCAAGCAAAACCATCTTACTGTGTTTCAGTAGCTTATTCAATGTAAATGTGCATTAAATTAAACTAGACTCCATACATAAGTGATAAAATTATTGTAAATTAAATAGATTTCTCAGCACAACTTGACGACTCAGTCCATTAAGACTAATTCGTATGATCCTTTATGATGCTTTATAACTATACTTGTATCCACCAACTGCTAGCAATATGAACCCCGTACAAATTAACCTTGATGACTTAACAACCAAAGAAATACACCTAGTCGTCGAGTTTAATTTTCAGTCCAAACATTTGATTTTAGTTTATTTCATATATCTTTTTTTTTTTGTAACTCGCAATTTACATGTTATAACTTGAAACTCACTTTTTTTACCCACGATTCACGTTTTGTTACTCATAACTCGCATTTTATAACTCGTGACTCACTTTTCTTACTCGACACTCCACACGAAATGGGGATGGTTCATAAAATTTCTTTAGTTATTGTTTCAATACATAAAGAATCCGTAGTAAAAAAAGCAGTGTTGCTTTAAGTAGATTTTCCATCCAGGTAAAAGGTTATATGACAGGCCCGTTAGGAGTAATTTAATTTTAAAAATCCGTTTATAGAGTATAACTGGTCATGCTAGTATTACAATGGCTATGCATCATTTTATAGCTTTATACATAATGGTTACTGCACCTATTTACATGGACACTTAATGTATAATGGCTTCTGCACCTATTTACATGGACACTTAATGTATAATGGTTACTGCACCTATTTACATGGACACTTAATGTATAATGGTTACTGCACCTATTTACATGGACACTTAATGTATAATGGCTACTGCACCTATTTACATGGACACTTGATGTATAATGGTTACTGCACCTATTTACATGGACACTTCATGTATGATGGTTACTGCACCTATTTACATGGACACTTAATGTATAATGGCTACTGCACCTATTTACATGGACACTTAATGTATAATGGTTACTGCACCTATTTACATGGACACTTAATGTATAATAGTTATTGTACCTATTTACATGGACACTTAATGTATAATGGTTACTGCACCTATTTACATGGACACTTAATGTATAATAGTTATTGTACCTATTTACATGGACACTTAATTTATAATGGTTACTGCACCTATTTACATGGACACTTAATGTATAATAGTTATTGTACCTATTTACATGGACACTTAATGTATAATGGTTACTGCACCTATTTACATGGACACTTAATGTATAATGGTTACTGCATCTTTTAATACAGAGTATTAATTTTCATTATGTCACATTTAAACACTATAAAGCGCAAATCACATCTATTACATCGTATTACTGGTAGACAGATGAATGGTACCCTGCTTCCTACACACAGTAGACAGATTAATGGTACCCTGCGTAATACCGATTATGTATGTGATGGACAACAAAAATCTGCTACTAGATGGGCATGAATAATAGTAGGATATTGCCATTTTGAAAAACTGGACGCTGCCAATAGACATAGGTAAACCAACGCCTAAAATGCGTGAGGTTTGCAGATAAGAAATAACATATTTATGCGTCAAATATAGTTTGTAATTCATATGCATGCAGGTTATATTTGTTATATCAAACTCATTTTAACAAAATCGATCGTAGATAATTGTCATCTATTTTAAACGAAATCAATCAAACGCTTAACGACATGAACGAGTTACATTAAAAACTAACTCTAAACTAAATATCCACACGAGGCTGAAGCCAATATAAGTTCACATATTTTTGTAATGGGGTAATACTGTAATGCGGTAATACTGTAATGGGGTAATACTGTAATGGGGTTATACTGTAATGGGGTAATACTGTAATGCGTTAATACTGTCTATTTTTTTCTGATTGATCAAACGGGATCTTATCCGTGAAAACACGGTGGAAATCACAAACAAACAGGTTAGAAAAGCTGAGCATGGGCGCTTCACGAGGTCAAAAACCATTTTAACAAACGTTTTGCGTTTGCCAATGACGAACGAACGGAAAACTAGCTTGAAAACTCGGTAATATAACAATTATTCAGCAGTAAGATATGGGGTGTTATAATCACCCAACATTGTGTGAACACCACATAAGTATATATACTCGGTAAAAAAAGTTTTGGACCAGGGTATATAAAGTCATATAAAAATAAACCTAGTGGACACAATTTCAGTATCTTTTTTTTAGTAACCAAGGTCTAACCTACCCGGTTAATTTGGTACCAGAAACATTAAATTCCAAACAAGATTTGATTTTTAAAAAATATCGCGAATACACAAAGGGTCTTTAAAAAATGTTGCAAAGTCCATACAAAGTAACAGTTACAGACACATTCGAGTAACCAATAAAAAGATTATTATTTTTTCGCAAACTTTCATTGTAAACGATAATTATTGTTGATTGTTGATCTATTGTGAATTATCAACTGAGATAATAAGGGTTATGGTCGAATGTCATGGTTCAGCGATCATTGTACGGGTTCGAACACTGCCATGGTCCAAAACTTCTTTGACCGAGTATATATAAATATATATATAGAAACGTCCCATATCTAGAAACTTTCTTAGAACATCCTTACAGTATTTAGTTATTTCGTATCTTAAAAGTGGCCAGCCATATTTAATGCAAGACACATAATGGATGGCTATATAATAAAGACGTGGATCTCTTGAATGTATACTCACTTTAGAGTTAATCATTGAACAAAAAATCAGATTACTTCAGACTCCGCTTTAACCACAAGAGCATCATCCATCTTAAGATATTAATCTTGTTTAAACACCCCACATGTATATATATATAAATATATATATAAAATATATATATATAGAAACGTCCCATATCGTGGAACTTTCTTAGAACATCATTACAGTATTTTCTACTTCTTATCTGAAAAGTAGCCAGTCATATTCAATGTAACACCCAGATGGATGGCTATATAATCGAGAAGTGGATCTCTTAATATATACTCACTTTAGAGTTAATTATAGCTTTGAACGAAAAAACGTATTATTTCAGACACCGCTCTTGGCCACCAGAGCACCATCTTAAGATATGGGGTGTTATAAACACCCAATATTGTTTGAACACCCCACAAGAATATTTTTTATTTAAGTATATATATAGAAACGTCCCATATCTTGGAACTATCTTAGAAAATCATTACAGTATTTACTTACTTCTATCTTAAAAGTAGCCAGCCATATTCAATGTACCACACAGAATGGATGGCTATTGTAAGAACCTTAAATGTAAAAATCACCGTAAATGTAAAAGCTGATAACGCTAAATGTAAAAAATAACACAAATGTTAAAAAAAACACTTGGTCACAATGTAAATTCTGGTCATCCTAAATGTAAAACAAACAAAAACGCTAAATGTAAAAACAAATCGTTTACCAAAAATGTAAAAAAGTGAAAACGACAAATGTAAAATATGTTTTGATTATTGAAACAAAAAAAGTAATGGCTATATCGATGGCATGCTTACTATTTTGGTATATTAAGTAAATTTAGTATATAAATGACAGTTATAAGTAATAACTAAAATAAATAGATTGATGTTGAACGCTTATTGCGTTTCAGTGATCAGTTTAATTTAATAATATTTTATTGCAAGCTTCATTATACAATACACATATATATACACAGTGGCATAATAAGCATGGAAAAAAAAGCAATTGGGTTGGACTACAAGTTATTCCAACATTAGTTAAGTCCTTCCCACAGCGTTACATGTTACGTTTATTAAACTAGAATGGCGGGGTTAACAAATATATAACTAAATTAATTCAAATTGAAGAAAGCGAAAAAAAAAAATGACTATAAGAATAATAATATCATCACGACCACAACTGTCTCGACCAAACATCCCTGCATGGTTCCCACCTCGCCAGCCCTGCCCATAACCTGCTCCTCAACGTCAACATCACAGGGAACAGGTACATATTAATTAAGAGAGAAACGGCGAGTACGTTTTATATAAATTTGAACTTCTGTAAATAAAGCTAAATTGTCTTCGTCTGTTCGATTATCATTGCCAAATAGGAGTTTTTTTGTACTTAGAGGGTGGAATATACGTGTTCTTTGAACTAATTGAATACTTTCGTTAATAAATTGACTGCATTTAAACAAGAAATGCTCAGCGTCCTCAATTCCGTTTCCACATATACTGTTGGGATCTTCCCTCAGGTGTTTGCTAGAAAGATCAAAATTTAAATTGCTGCATTTGTTTCTAAATCGTGCATGGTGTACTGCATAAAAACGTTCGCCATGTAAAAAGAAAATTGGTATAAGTGGAGACTTAAATTTGGTTTTTAGGTTGGATTTAAATGACGCGAGAGACGGAGCGTTTCTTAATGAAATATCAAGGTCATTCCACAGCTTAATAGAGTAAGGTAATACCGATCTAGAATAAATTTCCAAACGTCGTGGTAGTGTTATTAAGTTAGATGAATTTCGAAGATTGTAAGGATAAATTTCATCTGTTTCGTTTAAAGTTGCAACAGTTGGAGGAAATAACCCGCTTAAATATTCCGGTAAAAGGCCGTGCTTGTTTTTTGTAAACTAATTTCAATTTTTGAATTATTCGGCGATCCGACAAAGACACCCAGCCAATTTCTTTAAGAAGTGTTTATATTGAAACAGAGCGAGTAAGACCAGTTACTATTCTCGCAGCTTCATATTGAACTCATTCCAGTGAATCCTTTTCATATACTGTACAACTATCCCAAACAATTGACGCATATTCTAGCAAAGGTCTTAAGTAAGATATATAGATTTGGTTAAGTGTAGGACGTTTACGTTTATATTTTACTAGACGCATGGATCCTAGAACCTTCGAAGCCGATGTAATTATATTAGAAATGTGTTTGTGCCATGTTCCGTCGTTACTAAGAGTTAACCCTAAATGTTTATGATGTTCAACAAATTCTAAACGAGTCTTATCAAAAACAATAGAAGGACGATTATTACTACCTAGAGTGAAAAACATTACTTCCGTTTTAGAAGGGTTGAAGTTTACTAACCATTGTTTTGCCCAGTATGAAATTTTATTTAGATCTGAATTTAACACTATTTCCATGAAACCTATGTCTGACGTGAACTGTCATCAGCGAAAAGTCTGGTAGTGCTGATTAACGAGTCGGCTGTGTCATGTACGTAAATTAAAAATAATAGAGGTCCTAAGACAGATTCCTGGGGTACACCAGTAGTAATAGCTTTAGTTTCTGAAAATGATGGTCCAACGAAGACTCGTTAGTCTCTTTGAGGTAGTTCGATATCCGGTTTAAAACATTTTCTGAAATTCCATATTGTCTAAGTTTGAATAATAACCCTTTATGCCACACCCTATCGAACGCTTTAGAAATGTTGCAAAATATCATACATGTGGATTTCTTTTCGTCGAATGCTTTGCAGATCTGATTATAAATGTCAATAAGTTGATAAACGGTAGAATGTCCAGAAAGAAAGCCTGACTGATTCTTATATATAATATTATTTGAATGTAGATGATTGTAAATATGTTTAAAAACAATTCTTTCCATTACTTTACCAACACAGCTGATCAACGAAATGAGTCTATAAGTCTATAATTAGACGGTAGTGATTTATTACCTGTTTTAAATAACGGCATAACGTTAGCTAATTTTCAAGATGTAGGATACACATTTTATGTTATAGATCTATTAAATCTAATACATAAAGGTTTACAAATAGATTTACAAGTTTCTTTGAGCATTTTGTGACTTATGTCGTCAGGACCGCTAGATTTATTAACAGCGAGGTTTGCTAAAACATCAGTTATTTCTTTTTCTGTGATGCTTATATCATTTAATGTACTATTTGTTTGTAAAACGAGTTCAGGACGGTTTGTTTGATAATCACCTATTGTAGATATAGACACAAAATAATCGTTTAAAACGTTAGCCTTATCTACGTCAGACATAGTCAATTCTTGTTTATCATTTTCAGTGATCAATAACTACATCTTTGTCCGTGACGGTGTAATGTATGACTCAGTTTACACATTATATGACGCGACAATGTCGACGCATTATGTGAATGCTTTGTAGCGACGCCTAGAGTTCCACGCGAATTGCACTCCAGCAAGAGCTCTATTCGTTAGAGACGCTACGCCTAGAGCTCTGTAGCAACGCTAAATGTAAAAACGTCGCTAAATGTAAAAACTGTTTTCGCTAAACGTAAAAAGGTTGGCTAAATATAAATGCAAATGTCTTTAAATATAAAAACGTGAGCGTCGCTTAATGTAATAAAAAAGGAGATAAAGTAAAAATAACATTTTTTGTGCTAAGTGTTAAAGGAAAAAGCGAAAGATGTGACACTTTGAATAAAAACATAAGAAACAAAAACTTTACACCAATATTTTGATAGTATAGTATCACATGTCATTTTGTGCGTTTGCACATCGTACATTTTTCGAGATCTCAATCCACCCTTTTTACTTTTAGCGACGTTTTTACATTTATCGTTGCTACGTATGGCCAAACAAATGACATTTGAGCTATGGTAAGCACAGCTACTACTGCTACTGCAATTGATACTACTAGTACATCGACTAGTATTACTACCTACTACTACTACTACTGCCGCTGCTGTTGCTACTACTAATACTACTGCCACTGCTGTGACTACTATTTCTACCTATACCGCGTTAGGTCATATAATACATCGTAACTTTCGACGCATTATATGAATCGTATATATAGCTATTCCATTTTTTTTCAACGCTTTATTTGACTTGTGCTATTACGATGTTCATTTATATTTCGTGATAGTGATAATGTCTATACAACGTGAGAGATGTGTCTATCGTCCGTCTTTTTACCACATACTACCATTTACTCTTTTCTAGTTTAGTAGAAGTTAGTAATGCCTAATTAATTTGAGTATACAGGAGAAATACCATACCGTATGTACTAAAAATAATGCTTGCTTAGAACTTAACATATCTGTCTTCATAGTCATGCATCATGGACTATTCTCTATTTGCTATATGTGAACCTAGTTCTTGATTCCTAGTTCCTAAGCAGTTACTACTTTCTAGTTATTGTTTAAACAGTCGGTAAATGTGAGTATACATACATGAAAAGAAGCCATTTAAGGAGATCCTTGGTGATGATTTATATATACTAGTTATCCAAACTTAAGAAGTTTAAAGGAATAGAGGACATGCATCTTTCATCTAATTTACCACCACATATTGTGCTAGTTTATGTTTTGACAAAACAAGTGCTCGTGGTCAGCAGAACATAACACTAATCAATTGACAAACAAAAGTAGATATTGTTTGCATTAAAATATGCAAAAAACAAAAAGAAGTTGGGGTGGGGAACTTATCAAAAATTGAAAATGAACATTTGGGCCCCACCTTCCTCTAGAGTATCTAAAACATTACAATGCCATTGTAATGTGCGGCACAAATGATAATTCGTAAACAATAATACAATAATACAATAAAATATGAAGAATGCATAAGGAACAATTGCCGTAATTATGACTTGCTGATCCGGCCAAAATTTCCTTTTCACCTTTCGATGTAAGCCAGTTACATTCAGTATTAAAATATAAATATATTTGAAGGGTTTAATGTTTGATCTCTGAAACTCAGTAGAACTAATTCGTATACTCCAGTTCAATCTACTGAGGATGACGTTATGTCCACACATATCACTCGGTGCATTATTTTCAAGGCTGGGGTAGACGAAAAAAAACAACTGCAAACTATATACTGGATTCCTAAATTACATAAAAATCCGTATAAAGCTCGTTTAATTTGGAATTCTAGTGCCTGCACCTGCACAAACATCTCTAAGCCTTTAACTTTTTGTCTTACTGCCGTTAAAGATCACGTTAAACAATAGCATGCTAAAACTTATGAAAACTCTGGGATTAATTTATTTTGGCCTATTAAAACTTCAGGAGACTTTCTTGATACAATTTGCAATAAACGTCAAGCTTCACATATAAGTACTTATGACGTTCCAATGCGGTAGCTCTATTGTCAACCCTTTTGTGTTTGCCTTTTTTCATCTTTAAATTTGTTTTTTGTTTCTGGGTGTGTTTGTGGTTGTCTGTCGTCCTTGAATGCTGCTTTTCCTGTTCGATTTTTATATCTACATTCTCTACACTTTATACAATCTTACCGCATCACCGTATCAAAGACAAGCTTATTGCTCTTATTCAAAATAACTTTCGCTAGAGAACAAAACTATATTTTTTGCCTGTAACAATATTAAAGCGTTTTTTACTAACGGCATTTTAGACAATTACACTATGTGGACTTGCCAAGAAGTTTTTGAAGCGCTCATTTCCTATTAGATAATATTTTCGTCAGGTATGGAACAACCGTTTATAGAAAAATTGTTGGTATCCCTATGGGTACAAACTGTGCACCTCTTGTCTTTTCACATATTTATTCTTGTATTGCTATGAAAGAGATTTCATGTTGAGTCTTTCATCCGATACTTCCGATGCATCACGTCACCATAGAAGTCTGTTTATGAGAGTCCTTGTCGCAGAAGAGTTACTTTGTAGACGGGGATGTTCTCCGTGCTACTTCTATGGGGTCTATGTTTCTCAACCTATTCGTTTTTCTAGAGCTTGTAGCCGAGTTGACTTTAATATTCGTAATCTGTGTATAACGAAAGAGCTACTCCAGCAGGGCTACCGTTCCCATAAACTTCGAAAAACCTTTGCAAAATATTATTATCATAACCAGGATCTACTTTTAAAATATAAAAGTAATTTAAAAACTCTTCTGTCGACAAGGACTATCACAACCTGACTTCTATGGTGATGTGATTTACAAACTTCGTAAGATCCTTGGTCATAATCAATTTCATACACTCTTTATTAAACGTGTTAAAACGTTTATCAGAAGAGGTTATGACCCTATCATTTTGCAACGTACAGCATGTTTAGTGATGGACCCATTACAGTTCGCCACTTTGATTGTGCGATGGCCGGACAGACTGTGGACCATATGATAATGTCTACCTGAAACCGTATAGGACGGTAGCGTTTGATATTTGTCTTTAATCTTTTCTTGTCGTACCCTTAACGGTTTATTCTTTTCTGTCAAGTCACTGATGACTTACTTTGTGGCTTTGTAGGGTTGTTTTATATTATATATACATTATTTTGAAAAGGTACAGCATGTTTAGTGGTGGACCAATTACAGTTCGCCACTATTATTTCCTCTTTGATTGTGCGATGACCGGACAGATTGTGGACCATATGATGACGTCTACCCCTGAAACCTTATAGGACGGTAGCGTTTGATATTTGTCTTTAATCTTGTCTTGTCCTATCTTTAACGGTTTATTCTCTTGTTGCTCTGGCTTCTGTCAAGTCATTGATTACTTACTTTGTGGCTTTGTAGGCTTGTTTTATATTATATATACTTGATCAATAATGTGTGGGATGACAATAGGGTAAGAGTGAGGTTTGGTTCACCCTCGAACCTGGTTTAAACCCCCTGCGGCCACTTTCTGGCCACTGTCCGTTCCAAGTGGGTAGCCCTATTGTGTTTGTGATGTCTTATTTTGCCTTTTATTCATCTTTAAAGTTATTATTTTTTCTGAGTGTGTGTTTGTGGTTGATTGTCGTCCTAAAATTTTGCTTTTCCTGTTCGATTTTTATATCTACTTTTAATGTTCAAAATTATAAAGGCTACCATGTGCTCAATGCTACTTAACGGAACAGACAAATTGGATATATCTTGATCATTTAATAACTTTTAAAATTAATGTCTATATATCTAACAAAGTAAAGTTTAGAAAAAAAGTGAAGTGTACATGTTGCCTGAATAGTAGTGTGACCATGGCCAAAATCGATGATTATTTTCAGGGGTAGATGGTAACAATAATATAACAAAACATATTATATATCAAAATGTTCGTCTTGGTCTGAAGTTTATCAGGCAATCAGCATAAATTGGCAACAATGAGGGCGAACCGAGTAAACCAATATGGCATCCAAGATGGTCGCCATTTTTGTTAAGATTGGTATGGAGCTTATAGGAAGATAAAATACCATAGGTCAATACGTGTGAGTATATTCTTTCATAGTTGTAGCAATTTAATACTTATTTTAACCTTTTAGAGAAAATTAGTTGTCCTTAATTTCAAAAAAGAGGCCAAAATCTAGGTCAATACTGCAAATTATTTTTAAAAAAACTTGTTACAGCCCTATAATATTCAAAATGTATTTTAAAAGCTTTAATTAAATTATCAAATAAAAAGAGATGATGAAATTGAACAAAATGTTTGCTGTATAATGCATCTTGCTACTGCAATGTGATATTTTAGTAAATGTTTATTTTTATGTAATCTTGTAATGTTGTTTATTTTAACTACAGTGTACTCTAAGGTATTTCTCCTCATATGACTGTTTTACCCGGGAGTATTTTACCAGAGCACCGGTAAAGTTTATGAATAGGGAACATTCAAATGTAAACTGTAGACATTAGAATAAAGTTGATGTTTGAACAATTTCATTAAAATCAGAAACATAACAGCATGTTACTAAGATGTTTGAGATTAAAGAAATGAATGTATTACATTGATCGATGTGACATGTTTTGAGTTGACAGAGCAGAGCTCCTTCCACTCTGGGCAGAATTTCAGTCCAATATTGCATCTGACTGCTTCCATGACACAGAAAATGTAGTATATACTCAATTATAAACACCCCTCGTAATACAGTACAGTGTATACTACACTCAAACGAACCGAACAAATGGAAAATGAGTGTCCTAGGTCAACTTCAAGATGTTTTTCTGAACGTTTAATAGTACACGAAGGACAGGAGGAGCTCACTAAGAGTTTGTTGATCTCTTACTAAAAACGACAATGACAAATAGTAAGATTCAGTGAAATACGAATCAAAATGTATCCTAACTAATGACTTTTGAGAATGCACCTGTACCATTGAGTTAGTTTTGTGATGATGGGAAATGGTTGCAAACAAAAGGCAGATATCATGAAAACATGAACAAAAATGTTCCACCAGTATCGGTGTTAAGGAGTATCGATGAAGCGGGTAGCATCAGTTTTGACGGAATGGCAATTATTCAAATTGTACAGTGTGTGTTTGGGTGTGGAAAATCTATTCTTTTAGACTGGCAAGCATTTAGATTTAACCAGATTAATCCATATACATGATAGTGTTTATAAAAGTTAATGTGAGCGGATCTTGGCGATGGTTTTTACACATACAGAGTGCGACAAATGTTGCTCTTCCTTTGAAATTGGCAAGAAAATGGCATCTAATGTAATGATGAACAGTACTGGTGAGGCTTCAGAATTATCAGTCCGACAAATGTATGTCTCTGAATACGTTGAAAATAAAAAAGGGTACTCGAAAACAAGAGTTTAAAACCAAGGAAATTAGTTACCCCCACAAACCCACCTCCAAACAGATGATAGGTTTTTACTTCATCTATCAAATGTGCATATCAGTTACTGATTTGGAGAGGACATGCTAAATATGCGATACCAACAGAGCGTGGCTATGGAATTGATAAAGACAGAGGTCCTCATGTTATGAACTAGCTGTTAACGACAAGACCGAGTGGGTTGGTCTGCTTCTGTGATGGTCAATGTAATGATGTTAGTTCGTGAAATGAAACACGTGTGTATAATTATACAAGTATTTGCATAAGATGAAGACTTCCGATAAGATAAATGAACAGCTGTGTAAGTAATTATTCCTGTATTTGAATGTCAAATGAAGATGTCAAACTAAGATAAGCTCTCGGATTTGATATTTATTTATTATTTATTGTGATGATTACACATATTGATTAAAACATTAATGGTTTATTATAATCAGAATATTATTTCCAGCATGTAATAATGTATACTGAAAGACCTGTGTATAAGTAAAACTGGACGAAATATGCTCAAATACGTTAAGCAAATGCAGTGTGCATAAATAGTACATATATATGGAAGTGGATAACGCCGTAGACACATGCAGTGTGCATAACTAGTACATATATATGGCAGTGGATCACGCCGTAGACACATGCCATGACTCATCAAGTCGCATTAAACTGACATCGGACCGACCATTCATAGCGTAACACTTATATCATCAGCGTCAAGCAATGGAGCTACTCGTTAACTATTTGGTGTAACTGATTAACTAGATAGATTATACTAATAAATGACAGATTCAATCGTTGAATGAAGCGCGGGTCGTGGTTTAAATCAAGCCAGGTCGAGCCCTAATTCATAAGGAGAATGGGCTTATCGACTCCGTTGCGTATGAAACACATCCATATATTCCGCCATGCTGTGTCTCTAAGAAATTAGGGGCTATTCAAGCAATGCCGGGTTTAAAAGTTTTGGGTGTAAGTTCCTCGCTTGAGCATGGATTATTACAGTTCTAGGTATTCCGTGTAAAAGTAATTAGTGGCCGTTCAAATAATGTAGAATAAATGTGACAGAGCTTCATTTCAATTCAATTTGCTGTTTTATCATACGGTAGAATAAACTCTATTTTCATTTCCTACATCATTCGTGACCTATCAGATAACTTTTTTTGAAACCCAATACTGAGATATAACAGACTCTACATATATGAAACCAATGAACGTGATGTTTGATGATTGTAAAATATACCCGATCAGGGTTAACGTGTCCCAAACGTGTTTTTCTCACAGAGTTCAAAGTACACTGCTTGACAATATTCTTTATTGTTCAGAACACTGCATAATTATTGAATTAAAATATATGCTAAAATAACGAAGAACAAATCTAAATTTCCCTTTCTTTTATTTATGTATTTAAAGGCAGCTTCAAAATTAACACTTGCGGACTAAATATCAAAGTGGAAGTAAACTGTAGTTTTATCATCAATACCATTCGTATGTTCTACAAAACATCGATACGGTTTGTTTAAAAATGCATGCCGAGTTTCGTGTTTGGCATGCAGAAAGTGTTCCCCTGTAAAAGTGACATGTTACACTTTCATATATGTGTAATCATTCGATTAATATTTCAGTAAACTGTTTCTGATATGAGATAGTACTGGTTCAAGTCGGCATTACATTTATATTCTCCTCGCGCGTAATCTTTTTTCTTTTTAAACTGTGTTTGCTATATTATATCGTACCCATTATAGCAAACGATAAGATGCGTTTCCAAGCAGCTGGGTACGTTATTAATAAACCCGATGATTGGTTAGAATCGAACTAAATGTGTATATTACCTTCAAACCAAACCACAAGCTTAATATCAGAAACCACAGTTAAACAGTCACAAACTGCATATACGTGTTTTATTTACATCATTAAACAAGCTAAACAGCTTATACAAATATCACTCTTAATGGCGCTAATGACAACCTTAATTATTATTATTATTATTCTTTTACAATTATGGCAAAGAATCAATTAAGGTTATTTGGCCATGGTTTGGCATAGTCTTGATGTAAGGGGAGTTTTGTTTTATTTTAATGGTATTTTAGCACATATTAGGCCATATATGACGGTCGGTTTAGGCAGATCACCCCATTTTTCAAGAGTAGAACCAGTACTGTATATCACCCGCCATCCATAAGAATCGACACTTTTGCACGTGTCCGAGTATGTGACCAGCACATTCTCTAACAACGCCAATACGAGTCGCACCGGTTGAAATCGAATCAATTAAGTGCCTCAATAACTAACAAGAACATGTTAACTAATCATTTTGTGAAACTGTAGATTCTGAAAAACGTTGTTACCTTTAGTGTAGACAGTTGTTATCATTACCGTTAACATGAAAAGTTGTTACCTTTATCGTTAGCGTTGTTACCTTCAGCCGAGGAGGTGATTGTTACCTTTAGTGGAGGTTGTTACCTGTAGCGTTGGAATTGTTACCTTTAGCGAAATTGTTACCTGTGTTACTGGCATGGGCTCATCAAGCGCACATTTATAGTATCAATTGGTTTATGTTTTTTCTTTTAAACATTTTTTTCGAAATTTATGTGTTTGTTTTTGTAACTTCACGTATGTATCCTGAGGAAGGCGATAAAAGCCGAAAACGCTCGAGATACATTTGTTTATCAAGCACTGTTTGGTTGATATTTTTTCTCAAATTTATATATATACATAATTAAAAACAGCTCAATATGTATCCAGAAATGTACTGAACAACCACAACAGTGACAGCCAAAGAGAAATTCAATCAGGGTTTCAGAAGGTTCAATCATTGAGTCGTACGGGGTTGTCTGGTGATAGCCCAAGAGAAAAATGAAGCGTAGTGACTGACTGTAGAGTGTCCAATCACCAAGCATGAAGTGGGTTGTAATATTAAACGGTCGTATCCTTTTCTGATGTATATCATGACTAATTTTGTAAATGGACAGAAGTCCGTCAGACCACTTCAATTTCCGAAGTTTATAGATCACATCTCTATAGAGGAGAGGATGCGATATTCCTAGTCTCAGAAAAGTGTTTATGTTGGTGTTTTACTTCCACAGCAGGTTTTCGTTGCGGCGATAGAATTTGAGAAAGATATACGTAGTTTATGATTTTAACACCCTGCTGAAGAACACAAAACAACAAAATCTAATAAATGGTCCATTTTCCATTTTGTTACTTATCAACTCAGGACAGGATATGCTGTCTGCTTGTTAATTTAGTCTTATGACTGCTACTTCTGATGAGCAGGCTTCATAACCGCTGCTCCCAACTAAATTCGATTTTATTTCGCTCTTCGGGGCATATAATTTTGTTAGACACTGGGACCATACGTCGCTGAACAGGGAATTATGGTATTAAAAGTATCATGTCCACCGCAATATGCATGCCATATTTCAATACCATTCATGAACAGCCTCATTGAAAACGAGACTGCAATATTTCTTATTTATTGTGTTCGGTCGTTTCCAAAGGCTCATTCTCCTACTCTGTGATATAGCACAGTGGCGTGTGGGTTCAGTTACACGTCTCCCCGCGCTTGCAATCAGGACTGTTATTCATTCGATCTTTGGAGGTCGATGAGCCCGATAATTATATGGTAAAAAGGCGCGATGGCGTCATCGTTCAACGATGGCTACCTCCATTTTGCTTCTTTCCAAATTTTCAAATAGGTCATAATTTATCTCCTTTATTTTTCATCGCATAATGATAATTATTTCAGCCTTTTTCAAGTGGTGCTGAGCCCTTTAAATTAAACCTTGTTTGAAAATAGTGCATCAACCCTATTAAGAATTATATCAAAAAATATTATACGAAAATACTACGGAATAGATAATATTGGTTCCAACAATTTGGCATGTGAGTACTCTGGTAAGCTCAATCTTTTTAATTATAAACTTAAAAGTGTACTTTATTATCTCCCTTTGTAGCAACACCTATATTACAGAGAGGTCACACGTTTATATTATATATATTTTTTTTTTAAATTAAGCGTATTTGTTTTTTTACATTTATGTTGAACAGGTTTTACATTTAAGGTAATTTTTAAATTTGAGATTCTTAACTAGGGTATACCTTTATGTACAAGTAAAATAATAATTAAATACTTTGTTTTAATACTTCACAATAACGAAAAACGAACTCAACTAAACAAAAGTTTTAAAAAATAAATTACAAATCCTTAAGAACACCTCCGACTGCGCTACTACGTATTCAGAAACTGTTTGTACCCCACTCAGCAGAAGTTAGACTTCTGTTGCAAAACAAATTTAGCGCATCGAGGAATAACTCAGCCATTGGATATAAATAGATTGTTTGCTTTGAGCCGTGACCACGGTTTATTCTCACTTGGCCGACTTTCTAAATTTCTTAATAACACCAAAATTAAGTCTCCCTTTGCCAACCTTATTTATTTTGGTACTCATGGTATAAGTCTACTTGTCATTTTCAATACAGTATACAATAAATTTGTTTTTTTACTTTTTTGGGCAAGGTGCTGATCCTAAAAATATAGAGTGCACCTCCGAGCACACAGTTTTGATGATGTGTCTCTGTCCAGTACTTGTTATAACAAAATATCAGCTGTACTCGAAACTGAACAAAAAAATCCTTTAAACTTACTTTTTATGAGTTTTAGTAGTGATTCAGTCCATTTGTCGCTAAAAGAGATATTAAAAATGCGTGTATTAACAACTTCTTTGTAATGTGATCGGTGAAATTCCCTTTCATGCATGCACAGCATTACATCGTTTAATTTAAACAAAGGGGCGGCGCTTTACCGTACTCTAACTTCCAATAAATGGAAGAGTACGGACAGGGTCACTAAATGCACCATACTACAAAACATACAGCGTATGTCGCAGATCGTTGGTTACTTAAAAATCTCGATGGACTACGCCCATCCCGGTGTTTAAATAAACTCGCTGTGATCATTCGCTATTCTATCTATTACATATTGGAGGTTAATTTTGCCACTTATCTTACCTTATCCTTTGAATCAATATTGCTTGTTAAGTGGGTAGTGCAAAATTACCTAAATTGGCTCGATCAGCCATGTCGATGTTCGAACGCTACTTACATTATTATCCTGGATGTATGGATATGGATGTTATGACCAAGTTCATGTTACATGTTAAAGCGTGACGGACAGATGGACTAAGACGACGAATTAAGACAGACTACAGACAAAGCGATCCCTACCTGTCTGCCATGCTACGAAGGCGACACAAAGACAATAAAATGGAACTTTGAATTGTAACATTTCTGTGAATCATTTTTTAATGTTAGCCCAATCATTTTAATTATAAACTTAAAAGTGTACTTTATTATCTCCCTTTGTAGCAACACCTTTATTACAGAGAGGTCACACGTTTATATTATTTCGTATTCTTTCGTATATTTAGAATCAATAAAACTATATTCACATGTAATTTGCTTAAAAAGGATACATATATTCAGATTTTTTTATTCATCTTTACCTTCTTTCGATATAATGTGCGTTAAGTGATTAAAATGTTTAAAAGAATGGTTGCTTCCATATGTTTTTATACGTTTTTTTTATATGTTTACATGACATTCTGAATTCAATCAAATACACACAAAATATTGCTGGAGTTAATCCATGCCATGCATCCATTTTTATTTCAGTTAGAACATTTTCTTAAAAATTACCTCAATAAATAAAAGAATAGTTTTACACACTTAAGCTACCGATCTATAAAATATACTATCCTGGCTTAAAAGAAGAGTAAGACATTGACCTTTCCGAAAATGCATATTAGAATGTGCCAGCTTGAGTGGGTAGCCGCCCACGGCCTATATAGCCGAAATGTTAATATAAGGCTCTTTTAAAATATGTCCTTGTTAATACATATTATCATTAAAGCTCACTGGAAATGGTGTCCGCAAGTTTTTCATCCACTTTAGTTCTGCTATATGTCTAGCTTTTATTTTAAAGTTTTTAGTTGCATCATTATCATAAATTATATATTCAACAGTGTGAACAGTGACGTTACTATGACCTGACTGACGAAAAATGCTGATTTCTGAATTATTTCAATAGAAATATTTTTTAAGCGTATCACTTATATTGTTTTACCATATTATGTATAATGATATTGTATACATTTCACTTTATTTTAAAAGGGTCCCCAAAGTTTCGTGAATCCCTAAATATATTGTCTGGGGTCAAAACGTTAAAATAACTAAAAAGGTTGATTTCTGTAATGAACATATGTTTAAAATGCTACTTTATTATTTTATTTATTATCATGAAATGTCAGTAGATTCCTGATTTTTTGCATCTAGGTGCAAAGATACCTTTCCTGGAATTATAAATAAATAAAGGGATAAATGTGGGTTTGTTGGCAAAAAAAAGAATTAAAAACGAACAAAAACTGCTGATTTCTTGAATACTTCAATAAACACGTATTTATATTAATTTCCGTTATTTACTGTGTGTTTGCTTACATCTATTAACAAGAGGGTGGCCCTAGGTATAAACCAACTTGGGTGTGGTTTTGCGAGTCTAAAAAAAGAGAGCATGATAATGGACCTTTGGAAACGGCCGACAACGACACATACCAAAATGTCAGTCTCGATTTGATTGAGATTGTTCTAAACCTGTTGAGTCTATTTTCTGTACAAGTATGTAGGTATGTCGGCCTGAATCTGTGTAGGAGTCGGTAATTTGGATCCCACTGCCTTTAGGCTTTTTAGGGTGGGCTGAACTTATTTGTAACATTACTTATATGGCCTGTATCTGTATGAGTGGGGCTACTTGAAATCTTCTGACTTTCTGTTTTTCTGTACAATACGTCGGTGTATATATAAGTGTAAAATGACAGTTATAAATGACAGTTATGGACTGTATCGGTATGCGTGTGAGTAGCTTAAACCCTTCTGACACTACATGGATGTATATTTAAGCGTCATATGACAGGTATACACTGCATCAGCGGTGGTGACTGCAATCCCACTATATCAACATTATGTACAATATTTGGTGTACCATGATACGTATGGTCTGTATCTTTTGAGTATGTGTTATTTGAAGACTTCTGAAGCTATGCTCTGTACAACACATGGGCGAATATGTATGTGTAACTTGACATGTATGACCCATATCTGTACGAGTATAGCCTACTCTTAAAGCATTCTAAATGCATGTTACAAACACTACGTCGATTTGAGCTTACATGTAACACGACATGATTGGCAGATATGGCATGTATCTGTATAAGTGTAGGTAACTTGAAGTTCACTGTCTCAATGGTTTGTCCAATATGTGGTTGTGGTCTTACATCTACCATGATAAGTATGACATGTGTCTGTATACGGGGTGGGTAACCTGAAGTTCACTGTCTCAATGGTTTGTCCAATATGTGGTTGTGGTCTTACATGTACCATGATAAGTATGGCATGTGTCTGTATAAGTGTGGGTAACTTGAAGTTCACTGTCTCAATGGTTGATCCAATATGTGGTTGTGGTCTTACAAGTACCATGATAAGTATGGCATGTTTCTGTATAAGTGTCGGTAACTTGAAGTTCACTGTCTCAATGGTTTGTCCAATATGTGGTTGTGGTCTTACATGTACTATGATAGGTATGGCATTGTCTGTATGGGTGTGGGAAACTTGACACTTTCTGCATCTATAAGTATGTTATTTGTACTACTTGGGTTTAGACTTACGTGTATGACATGTATCTATGAGTGGAGGTAGGCTGAAGGCCGCTTCTTTTTTGTTCTGTACAATATGTGGGTGTATGCTTAAGTGTAACACGACAGGTATGGCCTGTATCTGTTTGGATGCAGTTTGAAGCCTTCTGCGTCTATGTTCCGTACAATATGTAGCTGTGTTTTAGGTCAGTAGGTCGAATGTCAAGATCGCCATGACTTTATATGGAAAATCTATCATGGCAGGAACATCTAATATGTAGAAGACCTTTGATCCGAACGAGCATAGGTGCCAGTTGAAATTGGACATTTCAGTCCCAAGGTGCAACTGTTTTGACTGGAACCGAGGCTTGCCAATGTTCCGATCAAAACAGTTATGCCGAGGGTTGAATAATTCCTATCTTGACCAGAAAAATACGGCTGTTTCTTTTATTCAATGAAATACAACGAGAAACGAATGCAACGGCGGGCTATTATTTAATCGATGTAATTTCGTGTTTTATGGCGAAAAATATATTACCGTTCGGTCCAATCTACTAGTCTAGATCATCTGAGACACATGTTTTTTTTTAAAGACCAACGTTTGTGTTGTTAACCAAGTGTCGCAGATGAACAGGATTATTGCCATAAGTCAGCGTCTGATTTTTCAGTATGGCTGTATGAACGGAATCTGGAATTTAATGACACTGGAATCATCCTTCCTCGTTGCACGATTTCATTTTGCAAACATTATTTCAAGCACTACTTTCTTTGACTCCAAGTGATAACATTTTGAAATGCTTGTGCAAACTTTTATAGTTCTTTAACCTGCGAATCTCACTACGTCATTTGACATCATGCATATGTCACTTAAAAAGAAATACGGCATTTTTGAAATGTGTATCAAGTTTTAAAAGAATGACATCGAGTTATTATTTATCCAGTATCAATTTAGCTTCAAACGTGCATACATATTACACAAGGTAATACAATTGGGAGTTTAACTAACTGCTGAAATATAATCAACAATTAGTAATTTGCATAACTGAAATAATTATTTTTAATAATGTTTTGCAAAATATGCAAGTAATGAAGAAAAACAGACAGTAAATTTAATATTCATGTTTAGCGTTCATGTTCCGTTCTCGACGTAGGTTTCAGCTAGTTAACATTAAATGTGTGTGTTTTGTCTCACCGGAGTTAACAATGACGTTAATTAACTGATTGATTCATAGAGGGAAAATCACAGCAAAGGTATGAAAAATAAGTATACTAACGTGTATAATACATTATATGGCCAGTAAAGGAATCTGCATTAATTTGCATTCCAATGATTTCCAATACGCCATTTATGGTAATTTAGAACTATGACGTCATATTTTTCAAAATGACGACTCCCATATCCTTTTAGAACAACCGTTTATTATCCGATTTTTATAATTCTTACACATGTTTCCATGTTTTTCAGAACTCTCAATAAAATAGTGTGTTTGACTGTGTCGCTACACTCCCTTAAACTATAAAGTTTGAGTTTTTTTCCACCTGATGATCAATGAAGATAACATTGTATATAGAGAATATCATGTTAGTGCCTGATCGATCACATCCAGTTTATCAGGTGAGGCTGAGAAATAAATGAAGTCCGAGGCTGTGCCGAGGGCTTCATTTTTTTCGTGCCAAACCTGATAAAGTGGATACGATAAGGCACTAACATGATATTCTATTTATTAACATGATATTCTATTTATCATGTTGATCATTTAAAATCATTTAATTTACCTTTTTTCCATTTTGTTCCCATTTTGTTCCTTTCAAAAATACCCCTAAAATCGACCTAAATTTGATTGCCAAGTACAAAGTATCACAAATTCCACCGTGGACTTTGGAAACTCCAACAATTATTTTTGATCTTTGTAATAATAACAAATCCAGTACAGACCCTACTGTCTTTCAAAGCAAATTTAATGAAATTATATCGAAATACAGTGACTTTCAACATATCTACACAGATGGCTTTAAAGATGGAGATAAGGTAGCTGCAGCAGCTATTCACAAACACAGCATAAAGAGCCGCCTGCCTGACAAGGCCTCTATCTTTTCAGCTGAACTTAAGGCAATTGAACTTGCCTTAAATTATATTCAGGAATCTGATGATGACCATTTCGTAATCTTTTCTGATTCCCTTTCATCTCTTCAAGCACTGGGTAATATGAAACATGATAACCCAGTTGTGCTTCAACTTTTAGAAAAGTACAATTCTCTTATAATTGATAATGTTATTATTTTCTGCTGGCTTCCAAGCCATGTAGGAATACGTGGTAATGATAGAACTGATAGTGCTGCTAAGGCAGCATTAGATTTACATATATCTAATACCAAATTACCTTATACTGATTTTAAAAGTTGTATTAACACATATATTCGTAACTCTTGGCAAACCGCTTGGGATTTGTCCGTTAACAATAAACTCCATTCAATTAAACCGTCACTCGGAGAATGGCGTTCTTCTACTAGACCCATTCGTCGAGAGGAAGTTATCCTAGCCCGGTGCAGGATAGGGCATACACGTTATACTCATTCATATTTATTACAAGGTGAGCAATTACCGGAATGTATACCCTGCTTTGCACCGTTAACGGTCAAACACATCTTATTGGAATGTGTAGACTTTGATCCTATGCGTCAAAGGTACTACAATGTTAATACTATGAAAGAGTTATTTGATACTGTAGATTTTAGTCTTGTTTTAGATTTCCTGAAAGAGATCAGACTATATAAATCATTGTAATGTGTTCTTATATCTATTTAATTGTCTATATACCCGTTGCCGGGCATTTATTGATTTACATACATAGTTTATATTACACCTTATCATCCCTTATTTTTTTAATAGTTTTATCTTTATATGTTTACATTAATTTTTAATTAATACTTCATTTTTCATATTTTTTTGCGCACAATATGACCTATTTATGTGTCGACGTGCCGTAAAACACCATTCATTCATTCATTCATTCAAAAATACCCAGATTTCATCAAAAGATGTGCTGACTTCATCAAAAGAGGTGCACCGGACGGAATAGGAACGTACCTGCCGAGATAAGGTTTTATCTCAGGTACCCTGTTTTTCGGCAGAATTATGCAAATCGACATGATAAAAGCTAATATAGTACTTTGACATCTCTATCCCCATTTCCTGTCCACCTATCGGTGGGCATTTCTCCACATACTGTTTCCAGTTCCTATCACCATATTCTACATTCAAATACATAGGTTCACTGCTGCTGCTTTCCATGCAACACTTTATTCCCGAAAGTATTTTCATGTGGGAAACAGCTGAACCCATTTATTTCAGTCAATGTTTTCGCCATTCAGTACTTTCGTACTTTGATTATATAGTACTGGGGTTACATGGAAATGAAATAATGATCTGTTATATTTGCAAGGCTACTTCAACCATCACAGAACTATAGAAAATGAAGACCTAATGTAATGTTGTCATGATCGCTGTAACCCAATTATTTTTGCTCGTCCATCTATTTATTTTAATTATTACTTACTTTAATATACAAAATATACCAAAATAGCAATCATGTCATCGTTGTAGTCTTTACTGTTTTTGTTATAATAGTCAAAACTTGTGTTTACATTTGCCGTTTTCACTTTTTTACATTTGTTGGTAAAGATTTGTTTTTACATTTAGGGTGACCAGATTTTACATTTGTGACAGAGTGCTTTTTTACATTTGTTTCATTTTCTACATTTAGGGTCACCAGATTTTACATTTGTGACAGAGTGCTTTTTACATTTGTGTCATTTTCTACATTAAGGGTGACCAGATTTTACTATTGTGACAGAGTGCTTTTTACATTTGATTCATTTTCTACATTTAGCGTTATACTCTTTTACATTGGTGTCATTTTCTACATTTAGGATGACCAGATTTTACATTTGTGACAGAGTGCTTTTTACATTTGTGTCATTTTCTACATTTAGCGTTATACTCTTTTACATTGGTGTCAGGTTTTACATTTAGGGTGACCAGATTTTACATTTGTGACAGAGTGCTTTTTACATTTGTTTCATTTTCTACATTTATGGTGACCAGATTTTACATTTGTGACAGAGTGCTTTTTACATTTGTGTCATTTTTTACATTTAGCGTTATACTATTTTACATTGGTGTCAGTTTTTACATTTACGGTGACCAGATTTTACATTTCTGACATTGCTTTTTACATTTGTGTCATTTTCTACATTTAGCGTTATACTCTTTTACATTGGTGTCATTTTCTACATTTAGGGTGACCAGATTTTACATTTGTGACAAAGTGCTTTTTACATTTGTGTCATTTTCTACATTTAGCGTTATACTCTTTTACATTGATGTCAGATTTTACATTTACGGTAATTTTTACATTTGACGTTCTTACATATACCAATGTACAAGTATAAATTAAGTAAATAAAAAAAAAAAAAAGCAAAGCAATAAAGTAATTAAAACATGTTGTAAAATTGTACTTGTACAAAGCTAAAGCTAATTTGCCTACACGGCAACATTTACAAGTACGAGGACCGTTTAAATATTACGTGGACATTATTAACAGTTAAAACAGTTTTCAACTGATCCTGTTATATCATTCATCGCAATGTAACAAGACATGATATCAAAATTATGTTTAAATCAATCGATTTCTTTTGATTTGGATTACAACGTATACGAATCTTAAAGGTGTGGATCAAAAAATGAGAGCGATATCGAAAAAGCCCAGTTATTATTTGAACAGCGCTCGTAAACTTATAATAAAGGCATTCATTAAATTATTTCAGTATAACAACTTAGTCTCTTACCTTTTGACAAAATGCTGACAATTTTCAAACTCCTTTCTGACACTGTTTGTTAGTTAAACGGTGTTCTTCTGTCTGCATATGCACGACTACTGAAACTTAGTTACTGCAGCTATATAATGACACAACATATGGTATTGATCGAGATAGTGACACGTTTCTCTTATCAAAGTACTCAAAGTACTGGGATGCTTAGGATTGTTTGAAAGAAGTTACAAAATAGTTTTGCATTTACGGTTAGTCATATCGAAAGTCAGGTGACCGGATATTCTGGTCTCCGATCCCCATCATTGTAGTGTTAACGTGTAACAAATTTAAAAGAAACACAGGGCAGTCGTGAACTTTTTATCAAGCATTAAGATAAGCCTGGTACATACAATAGGTGCGTGTTTATATACAACCATAGAGGAGCCTGGTACATGCAATAGGTGAGTGTTTATATAACACCAAAGTGGAGCTTGTTGCATACAATAGGTGAGTGTAATATATAACACCATAGAGAAGCTTGTTGCATACAATAGGTGAGTGTTAATATAACACCATAGAGAAGCCTGGTACATACAATAGGTCAGTGTTTATATAACACCAAATAGGATCTTGTTGCATACAATAGGTGAGTGTTTATTTAACATCATAGAGGAGCCTGGTACATACAATAGGTGAGTGTTTATATAACACCATAGAGGAGCCTGGTACATAAGATAGGTGAGTGTTTATATAACATCATAGAGGAGCCTGGTACATACAATAGGTGAGTGTTTATATAACACCATAGAGGAGCCTGGTACATAAGATAGGTGAGTGTTTATATAACACCATAGAGGAGCCTGGTACATACAATAGGTGAGTGTTTATATAACATCATAGAGGAGACTGGTACATACAATAGGTGAGTGTTTATATAACATCATAGAGGAGCCTGGTACATACAATAGGTGAGTTATTATATAACATCATAGAGGAGCCTGGTACATACAATAGGTGAGTGTTTATATAACACCATAGAGGAGCCTGGTACATAAGATAGGTGAGTGTTTATATAACATCATAGAGGAGCCTGGTACATACAATAGGTGAGTGTTTATATAACACCATGGAGGAGCCTGATACATATCATAGGGGAGTATTTATATAATACCATGTAGGAACCTGGTACATACACTAGGTAAGTATTTATATAACACCATGCAGGCGCCATGGAGGAGCCTGGTAAGTGTTTATATAACACAATGGAGACGCCTGAGACATATAAAAGGTGAGTGTTTATATGACATCCCATTTAACTGTGTTTGAATCTTAGTCTGGTTCGAATACGAAATCAGAATAACGCTAATCACGGCGTATTGATAACATGAATCGTTGTCCTTAGCCCATGGTATGCAGTGTATTATTCGGTGTTAGGGTGGGCTGGAGAATCCCAGACTTATTATAGTATATGTCTAAATATGGTATTTCAAACGTGCTTTTAGGTATGAGAAGACATTCAATGACAGCAACTACAACAGCAACTACAACAGTAACTAGAACAGCAACAACGAATGCATCTAGGAGAACTACTTCTCAGGCAGCACGGGTACAGAGACGTCTTCAGTCACCGAGACGTCTACAATAACATGTGATGAAAATGGCCAATGAAACGGACTTGGGCTTACAGATTTAAATTTTGGAACATGTGAAGGTAATTTTCTGTTAAACCACACTACAACAGGTGTTCATCTTACAGCGTAACACTTTTGTTTAAGTTGTTATTTTTCAGCGGAAGCGATTGTCATAATAAAATGCGTGACTGAATTATGTGAAAGTATCATTTAGAACGTATGCATTTAAAATTGATTTCCAATTTCACGCGGTTTGCTTTAAATTATATTCTGAATTAAATGACATACTAATCCCCAATGTCAAATATATACGTTTCAGTAGCTGTAAAGTTTTACCTGAATACAAATAATTCCACTAAATGCATACCAGCATTGTTTAAAACTGTGTGTGCAATTTAAATATGATTGAATGTTTTATTTTAAGACACAAATATAAATGTTGAATTAAAATATTTCCATAAATTTAATCATTTTCATAGTCGAATTTCATGTTAATTTTCGCTGAAATCGTGAAAACCGAATAATAGCAAAAAAATGCATATTCCAATTTTTACTTTCAGACATATACACATCAGAATACTATAACCTTAAACGACAATAATTTACGAATCTTTTTTTAAAATGTGTATTGCAGTGATTTGTATAACTGAAGATGTTTGCTTCAATTAAACATCATTCTCTAACCTTTATCAAACTTACGAATGCAGTAAACTTAAGAACCGCATACATGTCATAACATTTTATATCGAATGTATCAGGAGACCTGACATTAAAATGAACATATTCCGCAAGAATAATAATATATTTGATTCAGGTACAAAATGAAGGTGTTACGTTATCTTGTAGGAAAACATTCGCAACATCTCGTACACTTCTTTGAAACTCGAAGGTTTCCATATTGATTACGTAATCCTAGCATGCAAACCTTAGTTTCACGCCAAAACGAATCTGCGTTTAAAATCAGTTATCATCAAGGTTCTGCAATGTCATTTAGCCGATTGCTCCATTTATATTGTATCTACCTGAAAACTGTGAAAAAACATGTATCTGTATTGTACATAACAAATATGCAACGCAAAGTATACATCAACACGTGTGCCTAACGGCAACAGAATGTCAACATTTTGATAGGGTTAGGGTTAGGGTTAGGACAAGCGTCGATATACAAACGAAGCATGATTTCGAATTGGCCAAGTTTTCAGGATTGGTGGGAAAACTTCGGATATTTTGTTTCTTCATTCATAATTCCTAATGTGTTCATAGTCCGATATTGTTCGTTGTAAATTAGCAGACAGACGCGGTTTTTGTCTATTAATGCTGCCTTGTTGGTTAGAGAATAGTTTATGGCCGGGAATTTCTTTATTTACAAGGTCCCGTTTCATTGGGATGACAATACGGTAAAGAAATATAATAAGATCGGACATGGTAAGTAGCATTTAAGGAAGACAGTAACCTAAAAAATACAGAAACAAACATGCAAACAGACAAACAAGAAGGCAAAAGTAATAATAAAAGCAAACGACATCACAAACACAAAAGGTTTGACAATAGGGCTACCGCCTTGGTAAGTGTGAGGACAATAGGGCTTTCCGCCTTGGTAAGTGTGAGGTTTGCTGCACCCTAGAACCTGGTTCAAACCTCCAGCGGCCTTTTTCTGCTACTGACCGTTCCAAGGTGGTAGCCTTATTGTCAACCTCCTTCTGTGTTTGTGATGTCTTATTTGGTATTTTATTCATCTTTAAAGTTGTTCTTTTTTTGTGTGTGTGTTTGTGGTTGACTGTCGTTATATCTAATTTTAAAGGCGTTTGCCTCAATAATTGATCCTGAAAATCACTAAAAAAATGTTGCAGATCCAAGGCTTCGTTTTGAGTGTGTGTGTGTGCGTGTGTGTGTGTGTGTGTGTGTGTGTGGCGAGTGGGGGTGGTGGTGGGGGTAGTGCGTCGGGAGCGGGGAGCGGGAAACAAAAAGGTTTTCTACATTGCGTTTATCAATATAATAATTAATTGATGTAAAGGCATACAAATTAATGATGCAACTGTACGCTTATATAAGGCAACTAAGGCATCATAGACCAAGACCGTTTTCCATTTGATTAAAAGAAATAGTATTGGGAGAGTATAACCTAAATGAGTAAAAATGGTCATAGAAACCACAGCAATCAAACGCAATGGCACCGTGGGTCCACCCTGCACCATAAACCGAAATATGAGCATATTTAAAATGTCAATGGAAAGAACAAGACGTAGCATTGAGGATGGCTCAATATCTGCACATCCTGATAGCAATGCATTTATATCTGCAATATTCAAACTCTAATGACCGTTGTTAGGGAGCTAGCAAGGGTAGAGGATTAAGATGCCAAATTATATTTTATTGAAACTGAAGTCTTATGTCTTAAAGCAGAGTCCAAATTTAGGACACATTTGTCTGAATATTTATCTGCTTCGTGAGGACGACGCTCTTGTAACGCAGTTTTTAGAAAAAAGGAAAGGGTCTATGTCTCTCTCGAAGTTGACGCGAAGCATTTTCGCTTGTACCCTTGAGCAAGTCAATGTTTAAGTTTTCGTAAGAAATTGTCATACATGTGTTAAGGTCGTTTGTAGAAATATTAGACATTGTCTACTCGGACATCTTAATTGTGCTTTAATTTCAACGTGTATCGTGTTTATATGAAAACAATGCAAAATACTTGGTATTTCTGCCTGTACTCAACCGTAAACTACATGTACGCGTGTACACTAATTCTCCCAAATTGTCTTGACTGTATAAAGTAACATGAACACTTAAATAGTAAACGTTTGCTTTTGTTTGTTATTTAATTATTATTATCAATTATATTGACCGATTTTTTTCTTCAAATTTAAAGTTTTCAAAACTGCAGTGTGTGAATTCCTTAAATGGTAACCTGCCTGGTCCACTGTCCATATATAAAAAAATGAAAATAACCACATACCTGTTGTTTGGTGTCTTCAACACAAAACAAAGTTATATTTCAATTCAAAAGTTCAGTGTTTGCTTTACGATTTGTCCAGATCAGTCATGGTAACATTATGAACTACACAGAAACATACAAGTACAACGAAGAAATGTAGCTGTCATGTGACTATGGTTACAAACCAATCGACAACCAGTATTCAGTCACGTGTTTGAGTTCGTCCAGTTTCAGAGAAAATGGCTTAACCAAATTTGGATGTGAAGGTTTGTATATACTAACATAACTCCAATCAATATTTTTATGTAGAACTACGTTCTTGTTACCACTTATATTCTCTAAAATCATTGTCTACAAATGACTAACTTTTCACTTAAACTCCTGCTAACAGATTACTTCCAAAATGTGCATATCTTTCTAACATGCATACCCAAATGTGCAAATGGCATCATTAGTTTGATCCGACATTTTAATACAGAGTTAAATAGTGTAGTCAATGCCTACAAAGGACAACAACTGGCCGCCTCTGAAATTCCTTCTACAGATAATTTACGTATTGCTTCCAGAATTGGTCATTATGAGCAGATGTGCACCTGGAAACAGAATTGTTATTTGGCAACATTTAGCAAAAATGAAACAAAAGTTCCTGAAGAAATAAGTGTAAAAGTCGAACAGGAAATGCAGCTTTCACAGAACACGGTAAACCACAAAACTGTAACGTTCAGTTAAGCATGTGTTTTCTTCGATATTGTCACTTCTCATTGACCTTTACATGAAGATTCGCTTGTTTGCCACTTTATATTTCTTTCTGAAACTGTTTTCTCAATAATTTTCAATATTATACCTAAATATTAAACGGGACCAGTCACCACAGTTGAAGATGTCATTATAGCACGCATTATTCGAGAACGGTTAAATAACAAGACACATATGTACTGTAGTGGGAGGTTCGGAATTCTAGAAGCAACGGTCCTGATGATTAATTTGAGACATGTTGTACGGTTCTGTTGTATTAAAATGAGCTCGTCTAACGGATTACAACAGTATTTTTACGTGTTTAACTCACTACGTAAAGAACCATAGGAATCTATTCGACAGTACGAGTAGGGCAGGTTGCCGGATTCCTATGTATCTTTCCCCTCGCTCTGTGGCAGCTCTAAGTAACCTTTATTGCGATGACGAGCTGTTAAACAATATTAAATTCAGTTCGATTCAAACCGCCATACTGCAGTATTCCCACCCCACCAACTTTCCAAGTAGATCCGCAACTATTGATCGCCGTTATCGCTATGCTATATATCCATTGTTTCAAAGAGAAAAGTAACATTTTCGTTTCTTGCTATTCTTTAAAGGGACACAAGGCAATTTTGAAGTGTTTGAAATGGGTGTCTTGACTTATATATCCAAGATCATGTTTACTTTTAACCTGATTACATTTAAATAAACAAAAATGTAAGTATTCACTTGTTCGTCATATTTTACTTTAAGTTTTAGTATATTATTGGTGCAATAATATCAAAATTGAATAAAATGCACATACAATTTGCTTATTACTATTCTTATAATTAATATTAATGATTGAACAAATGTAAGTTATCCAGAAAAACAGGCAGGACGCCGTGAGTTTTAAAAAAAATCATTATTTGCCGTGTGTACCTTTAATTTAATACAGTTGTATTCATAAGCTTCGACAAGGCATCCAGGACAAGGGGGAAAAGGAAAAGGAAACTAGGGCGTGTTTCCTTGCCAAACGAACCTGCACATATTCCTTGACCAGTTCGGGAATTTCATAGAGCATATGAGGCGAACATGTTACCACATGATCGTCGTGGTTTAAATCTTACAGACTTTGAATGCACATCGCCAGATGTTGAACTATCAAATCTAACACTAGAGTAAAAAGATTAAAATCAGTTTAAAAAATAGGGTTTTATTGACAGAATTATCTTGATTTTGACGTTTGAGGAGCTCGACTATGGAATATGAATTTCAGTACAAAATTAATATACCGTATATATCATATATGTTAAATGACATATTTTTGCTTGGAGAAAATGCAAAAAAAGGATCTTCTCGTGTATTGTCATTTAGAAGAATTACCATTATGTGGGACGATCACAATATCTAAACAATCAAAATTAAAAAAGACGATGTTCACTAAAGGGTTTAATCTCATTAAGTTGATAATAAACTGTTTTTGTATTCACAAGTTTAAACGTATACACGGCACTCTTGAAGTAATGTTCAAACAGTATACTATTAACACTTCGATTGATTAATCAATTAGACTTAAAACCCAATTGCATAAAGGGAAATAAAATGTTGACTTGTCAATGTTTTCTTTATTCTACCATTTGGTTTAAATATTATATTGTTGAAATATAATAAACAATTAGTCATATGCATAAACGACTTGCCAAGAGTTATTCAAATGAACGTCTCCGTGGCCGAAGGGTTAACGACGCTGCGATGCGGCGTTGGAAGCCTTCTCGCCTCTCACCGCTGCGGGTTCGAATCCCACTGAAATTCATTTTATGTTTTAAGAAATGTTCTGAATGTATGTAACTAGAACATGTAGAATGCTCTCTACGGCACGTTTGTTGCCTTCTGGGAACTTCTGTCAAAATGTACTACCTTTAACACAGTCTGCAGATTATGACATGGACTATGACCTTTATACATGTAAATTCAGTTATTTAAGTGGCGATGTGCTTAAAGTTACATCAAGAAATAATCCAATTTTAAGTTAAATAAGCCCAGACTATGACCTTTACTGTGACCTTAATCTTCCTTTATCGATATGATTATTGTAGGGTCATGAAATGTATATACAGAAAATTCTATAACAAAACCTAGAGAACGTTCATTGAGTGGCATTGAGCTTCGTGTAGTAGTAAGGTAACGTGATTATTGTCATGTCAGATGTGTATATATCAGAGTGGCGTTGAGCTTCATGTAGTAGTAAGGTAACGTGATTATTGTCATGTCAGATGTCTATATATCAGTGTGTCATTGAGCTTCGTGTAGTAGTAAGGTAACATGATTATTGTCAGGTCAGATGTGTATATATCATAGTGGCATTGAGCTTTGTGTAGTAGTAAGGTAACGTGATTATTGTCATGTCAGATGTGTATATATCAGAGTGGCATTGAGCTTCATGTAGTAGTAAGGTAACGTGATTATTGTCAAGTCAGATGTGTATATATCAGAGTGGCATTGAGCTTCGTGTAGTAGTAAGGTAACGTGATTATTATCAAGTCAGGTGTGTATATATCAGAGTGGCATTGAGCTTCGTGTAGTAGTAAGATAACGTGATTATTGTCATGTCAGATGTGTATATATCAGAGTGGCATTGAGCTTCGTATAGTAGTAAGGTAACGTGATTATTGTCATGTCAGATGTGTATATATCAGAGTGGCATTGAGCTTCATGTAGTAGTAAGGTAACGTGATTATTGTCATGTCAGATGTGTATATATCAGAGTGGCATTGAGCTTCGTGTAGTAGTAAGGTAACGTGATTATTGTCATATCAGATGTGTATATTTCAGAGTGGCATTGAGCTTCATGTAGTAGTAAGGTAACGTGATTATTGTCATGTCAGATGTGTATATATCAGCGTGGCATTGAGCTTCGTGTAGAAGTAAGGTAACATGATTATTGTCATGTCAGATGTGTATATATCAGAGTGGCATTGAGCTTCGTTTAGTAGTAAGGTAATGTGATTATTGTCATGTCACATGTGTATATATCAGAGTGGCATTGAGCTTCGTGTAGTAGTAATGTAACGTGATTATTGTCATGTCAGATGTGTATATATCAGAGTGGCATTGAGCTTCGTGTAGTAGTAAGGTAATATAAAAAGATCGGACATGGAAAGTAGCATTCAAGGAGGACAGTAAACCACAAAACACAGAAACAAACACGCAAACAGACAAACAAGAAGGCAAAAGCAATAATAAATGCAAACGACATCACAAACACAAAAAGGGTTGACAATAGGGCTACCGCCTTGGAACGGTCAGTGGCAAAGTAGGCCACTGGGGGTTTAAACCGGTTCTAGGGTGCACCAAACCTCACCAAACCTAACGTGATCATTGTCATGTAAGATGTGTATATATCAGAGTGGCATTGAGCTTCATGTAGTAGTAAGGTAACGTGATTATTGTCATGTCAGATGTGTATATATCAGAGTGGCATTGAGCTTCGTGTAGTAGTAAGGTAACGTGATTATTGTCATGTCAGATGTGTATATATCAGAGTGGCATTGAGCTTCGTGTAGTAGTAAGGTAACGTGATTATTGTCATATCAGATGTGTATATATCAGAGTGGCATTGAGCTTCGTGTAGTAGTAAGGTAACGTGATTATTGTCATGTCAGATGTGTAGTTTTAATTGTTAACATGGGTCAAAGGTTTAAATTTCTCTTGTTTTTTTTTTGTTGTTTTTGTTTTTATTTGCAATTATTTTAAAAGAAGTACTGAAGTGAATGTTATGATGACAACCCATGCACAAGAGCCATTTTGGCCAGTAGAGCGTCCACAGGCCATATTTGGCCTCTTGTTGAATTGAAACTATTATTGGAACAATACAATCAACAATCAGCAAAAATAATTATCATTATACTAAGAAGTGGAAAACAGTGACATCAAATTAATTATTTTGAAATTACCTCCATTTCAGTTTGGTAAAAATTTTGTTCACTAAATATTGGTTGGATTTTGTTTTATCGGCAAGATAAATGATAATAAAATATACTATTATTACCATGTGCGTTCGTTTATTTTGTCATGGTATTTCCTCAGTTGGTAGTATGTTGGCTTTGTTTGATAATTTATTTAAATACTGACACTGGAAGAGCTTTAGGCTTGATTAGCAATTCAGTTTATTTGAGAGAAAAAAATTAACTGATCGACATGTTGCTACACAACGATACATTCACTGTTAGTTTACTTATGTTTTAATTTTAAGTTGCAAGCCATTATAACCATGTACTGGTAAATTTTCGAACAGACATCAGTTGAAATATCACAACTCAGTTTTTAAATTAATATATTATCATAAACAACTATGAGATTATTAACTAAACCAACAGTCTGGCAATGTATGTATTTGTTCATAGAGCGAGATAATTAAAGTAGTAATTTCTCTACTTGCTCCTCGAGGGAGTACAGAAAGTTACCCTCTCAGAGGCTGATCTTGATTTGAAATTACTTCAAATATCTGTAATGCCACACACTGGCACACAGATATATAACAAGCTAATTGTTGGTATGGTGCTTTAGGTCATTTTCAACACTTCTTATGACGGTCGATTTTCTGTGGTGAAGGTAGAGAAAAAAAATATGACAGTCTACACCCTTCTATTTTAATCACGGTGGCGAATCCAATTGACTTGTTTGTACTAAGACAGGGCGTATTATGTTCAATGTGGCGTCCGCCTGTCTGTTACGTTTTGCGATGTCCTCTTGCTAACTCAAACACTATGAAACTTGGAAATAATGTTTATGGTTATAGTATCTCGGTCAAGTTCGAAAAACAGCTCAATCGTCCAAGTAACAACGGAGTTATGGCCCTTTAATTATGAAAATTGACAATTTTGCGATATCCGCCCTTTTAGTCGAACATTTATTATCCAATCCCTATGAAACTTGGAAATAATGTTTACGGGCATAATATCTCGGTCCAAGTTTGAAAACCAGCCAAATCGCCTCGGGTAACAACGGAGTTATGGCCCTTTATTGAAAATCGCCCCCGGTAACAACGGAGTTGTGGCCCTTTAATTATTGAAAGTGACAATGTTAACGATGTTAGCTCAATAACTTGAGTTATATGTTGTTTAATCTTCATGAAACTTCGGAATAATGTTTATGGGCATAACATCTAGGTCAGTTTTGGAACCATCCTGATCGTCCCGGTAACAACGGAGTAATGGCCATTTACTTATTGAAAATTTTGATGATGTCCGCTAAATAACTTTAATATTTGTTTTTCAATCTTGATGAAACTCGGTCAAGTTCGAAAACCAGACCAATCGCCCTGGTAACAACGGAGTTCGTATTATGTCGCGGCACTAACCCTTACAATCATTTATCACAGTTACAAACAAGAACAAAATGATGCAAAGCATCAATTCGCCGGCAATTCAACAGTTACTTCATGCATATTTAAAACATTTATTTTAATATATTACCAATATCATATCAGGATATTTTGGTAAAACTAGTGCGTTTATAGTTCTTTACAAAAACAAAAGAGCTATCATTAATTACTTCTCCTTCCAGTGCATGTTAGCAAACCTATGCACAAATATAATTCGCCGGCAGAATGGGCGTATTTTGTGTCCAATAGAGACTCTTGTTAATCGTAAAATGTAAACAGCACGCTTGATTCAGATTTATAACTTTCTTAATATTTAACGAATTGTACTCGACTAAAACACAAGTACCCCTCCGCCGCAAAGAATAATTCCATGCATCCAGTACTTCCGGAGGACTAGCCCTCCGAAAGTGTCGGGATTTTTAAAGAAATCTATGACCGTATTCATTTTGGGAAGGCTAATCTTAGAAAGAAATGGAGGAATACATGTTTTTACCGTTTTCGGAGAAGATAAGATCTCAGTTTGTACAAGTATGTACGCTTTAGGTGAAGACAATTCTTTAAATGAAGTTATGAAGCAAAAACCTGAATCGAGCGGGGTTTTTTTATATTTTTTTTGCCAAGAAACCGATCAAAAAGTCACGTGGTTTCGCCACCGTGTTAATAATATCTCAGGGGAACAATTAATTCTTACTGAGAGATTATTGGATCCGAATGTACGGACGGATAGACAGACAGGGGTTGACCCTATAGTATCCTCCGGTTTAAAACCGGTATGGGGACTAATAGAATACAGGTAACATGTTTATATATTCTTGGTGTTATAGCACGGTTCTCAACAGAGCCATTGCCTGACGTTCCGTTTTGCATGTCACAGCCGCGGCGCCTAAAGTGACCGATTATCTTAACATTATGTACGCGCCAAAACACCAATAGCATATACTTAACTCAATTTATGTTCACAAAAACTGTAGTTACAGTGCAACGTAATTGTTCATGATGTACATGTACTTTGAAATAGTGGAAAATTTACACCACCATCTCAAATCCTGAATCCGCATCTGCCATAAGTCACTGAATGAATTGAATGGGTTTAAGGCGCACCAACACATGAAAGGTTATATGGCGCCTAACAGGAATGAACGTGTCTCGGCTCAAACTCCATTTACATCAAGATACAATATGGAGAATGGGCATAGAACCGTCTTACCTGCAGAACTGCATAGTTGCTGCAAATTCTATATACTCAATTTACGATAGAGCCACGGTTCAACGTGTCTATGAGAGGGGTGGGGGTGTGGGGATCATTGGTGGGGGGGGGGGGGGGGGGGGGGGATCATTACACTCACAATCCAGCAATACAAGTAAAACGTCCACACTATTTACGCGCTATTAACAGTTTAGTAAATACTTTATTGCAGATATGTTACAATACATCAATTCAACATCACAATTACGCAAATGGATTGAACTACAAGCTATTAAAAGTGATATTAAATTCAATTAGATGTATATACGGGCTATTAATCAGTAACTTAGCACGTAATCGGACATATTACCACACAATCACGAGGTTCTGACCATATGTCATTTACGATCCCTTTTGTTGTTTTATCTCGGCGTGACCCATGCAGTGGACGTGAAACCCCGGAGGACCCATGTACAAGCCTCATCGACGCCCACATATTCGTCGGTGCGTTCTTGGGGCAAGACACTTTCCCCTTAGCCCCCGTTGATTGGGACAGGATGGTAAAAACGGGCGGTCTCAGTGTATTTGAGTAAGGAAAGGAACTTAATAAGCATTACGCTTCCGTTCCAATCCTTTATTTTGTTGTTATTGTATATATGTTTTACTTGTAAATACAATGAATAAAATATGTTTAAACTATTTCAGTCCTATTTTCCGAAAAAGAACCACAGGAATCCAGCTTTAATAATTTTTAGACACATATCTAAGAAATAATGGTGTATTACGTTCTCTGTGTGTAGGGCACGTTCCCGAATTCCGATCTATTATGTCCCCCATATATTTGGGCGGCTTTTAAAAATATTTTAAAAAAAAAAAAGAGAAAAGAGAAAAAAAGAGGGCATCTTCTCCATGGTCATTCTGAATGTGAAGACTAACAACCTATGGCATTAGCGTCCTATTTCTGGAACTATTCAAGCATGCGGTTGCCCTTATATGAGCTATTGACGTTGACCTTCCAGCGTTTCAATGTACTCTCTTTTTTTTTTTTTTTTTACATTCATAAGATTTTCAGTGGGAGCACGCCCACCGTAAACAACCGCC